>JAOTQR010074228.1:0-13098 GCA_025774065.1 Solanum ossicruentum | reverse complement strand
CCTGCATAACTTCTTGAAGGATTTCCCATACAATCGGCTCTTTTTCTCGAATTTTACTCTTAGCAACTCCTATGTTCAAGCAAGATGTTGTCTAATTAGACCATGAATTGTAAATATCTAGAAAAGTTCTATTGTTATTTCACAAGGCAATCCACATCGATGTAATGAAAATGAAGGACCTACAACAATGACAGAACGTCCTGAATAATCGACTCAATTGCCAAGAAGAGTCTCACGAAATCTTCCCTATTTTCCTTCAATTACATAAGAAAATGACTTGTAAACTTTATTATGACCACCCCTCATTGGTTGTCCCCAGATTCCATTATCAAGAAGTGTATCCACGGCTTCTTGTACTAATTTCTCCTGACACATTACTAATTCTCCTGGCATAGATCTACTTGTTGCTAATAGATCGGTAAGGGTATTGTTTCGATAGATAACTCTTCTATAGATTTCATTAATATCCGAGATCATTAGTTTACCCCCATTGATCTGAATGATAACGGAAGCCACATCCTTCTTCTTCAATCTCTTCACTTGCCTATCCAAGGTATCTACTGGAACTTCTTCATAAGTCAAGTTGTCTTCAACAACACCCACAACATCCACTGGGACAATAGCATTTGGGTCACCCACACATTTCCTCAACATAGATACATAAAACACCAGATGAACCAAGTCTATTTCACTAGGAAACTCCAACTCATAGTCCACCTTACCAATCCTCCTCAACACCCTATAAGGAGCCACCAATTTAGGACTTAGTTTACCCTTCTTACTAAAATGAACCACACCCTTCATGGATGACACCTTCAAATATACCCAATCACCAACTTTAAATTCAAGCTCTTTTCTCCTCATATTGGCAAAGGACTTTTGATGACTTTGGGCTATTTTCAACCTTTCTCTACATCACATTCTCCATAGCCTCTATAACCAGATTTGGACCCAACAAAGCCATTTTTCCCAATTCAAACCATCCAACCGGTGATCTACAATGTCTACCATAGAGGGCCTCAAAAGGAGCCATACCAACGCTAGAATGGTAGCTATTGTTATAAGTAAATTCAATTAATGGAAGATGATCATCCCAACTACCCTTAAACTCCAAAAAAAAGCCCGAAGCATATCCTCAAGGGTTTTGATGGTTTTTTCGGCTAAGCCATCTGTTTGAGGGTGAAAGGCCATACTAAGCTTTACCTTGGTCCCAAGAACCCTTTAGAAGGACCTCCAAAATTGTAAAGTGAATTTAGCACCATGATTCGATATGATAGACAAGGGCACCCCATGCAATCACACCAACCTATGAATTTACAATATAGGATAGTCTTTGGTCACATGAGTCGACTTTGTTATCCTATCAACCACAACACAAATACAATCAAAATCCTTTCTAGTCTTAGGCAACCCAACCACAAAATTCATATTAATTTCCTGCCACTTCCGAGTAGGAATCCTTATGTCTTGGTTAGGCCACCCGACCTTTGGTGTTCAACATTGACTTGTTGGAAACTATAACAACTGGATATAAGTTTTGCAAGTCTTTATTCATACCTGCACACCAAAACACATCCCTTAAATTCCTATACATCTTTGTAGAAGCAATGTGAATAGAATAGGAAGAATTATGAGTCTCATCAAGAATCTTCTTTCTCAAATCATCACTATAAGGTATACATAGCCTACCTTGGTAACTAAGGGCACCATCTCCTCCTTCGGAGAAAACCTCCACCTTGCCCTCTTTCACCAAGTCCTTCAATTCTAACAAGGAGGAATGAAGATCTTGGTTTGCTTTTACCTCATCAAGCAAGGAAGAGTTTTAACCATCAAAAACCACCATAACGCCATTATACACCTCTTCTAACCTAACCCCCAGTCTAGCAAACCTATGGACCTCTCTAGCCACCTCTTTGCCCCCATCATCAATATGAGTTAGGTTTCCCATAGACACCCTACTAAAAGTATCCACTACCTTATTAGAGTTACCTGGATGATAATGCACACTCATATCATAATCTTTAAGAAGCTCTAACTACCTTCTTTGTCTCAAGTTAAGATCTTTTTACGTTTACAGATATTGGAGACTGTTATGATCGGTGAACACATTAACATGCACCGTATACAAATAATGACGCCAATTTTTCAAAGACAAAACCACGGTGGCCAATTCAAGATCATGAGTAGGATAATTCTTTTCATGCACTTTGAGTTTCCTAGAAGTATAGGCTATCACCTTACCATTTTGCATCAAAACACAACCCAAAAAAATCCGAGAGGCATCACAATACACAACAAACCTTTCCAACCCTTCCGGTAGAGACAAGATAGGAGCGGAGACAACCTTATCCTTCACGGTTTGGAAACTCTTTTCATACTCATCAGTCCATACAAACTTAGCCTTCTTTTGAGTCAACTTAGTCATGGGAGAAGCAGTGGAAGAGAACTCATTCAAAAACCTCCGGTAGTATCCTGCTTAGCCCATGAAGGTTCTAATGTCTGATAGGGTCAATGGTCTAGGACAATTTCTAATCACATCCATCTTTTTCGGGTTCACCTTAATACCATCTCCCGACACCACATGACCAATAAAGGTAACCTCTTTCAACAAAAATTCACATTTCTCATATTTAGTGTACAACTTCTCTTCCCTCAATCTTTGTATCACTACCCTCAAAGAGCCACATGCTCTTCTTAACAATTAGAATAGATCAAAATATCATTAATGAAAAACACCACAAACAAATCAAGGTAGGGTTTCAAGACCCTATTCGTAAGATCCATTAAGATAGTTGGTGCATTGGTCAACTCAAAAGACATAACTAGAAAATCATAATGTCCATACCTAGTCTGGAAGGCCGTCTTTGGAATGTCACACTCCCTCACCTTCGCTTGATGATACCCGGACGAAGATTAATCTTAGAGAAGTGACTAGCCCCTTGAAGTTGGTTAAACAAAATCATCAATTCATAGGAGAGGGTACATATTCATGATGATAATCCTATTAAGTTGACGGTAGTCAATACACATTCTAAGAAACCCATCCTTGTTCTTCACAAACAACACCGGTGCACCCCAAGGTGATTGACTAGGCCTAATAAAACCCTTCTCCAACAAATCCCTCAACTACTCCTTCAACTCCACTGGGGTCATACAGTAAGGAAGAATAGAAATGCATTGAGTATCGAGAAGGAGGTCTATGCCAAAATCTATTTCCCTTTTGGGAGGAACACCGGAAAGGTCACTTGGAAAGAAATCAAAGAACTCATTCACCACCGAAACCGACTCTATAGGAAGGACTTTAGACTCAACACCCCTAACTCTCACAAGATGATAGAGGCACCCCTTAGAGATCAACTTTTAGGCTTTAATGCAAGAGATAAACCTTTCCTTGACCGCCACATCCTGACTCTCCAACTCAAGGACTTGTTCATTTGAGAATTGGAATTTGACCCTACGAGTTCTACAATCAATAGAGGCATTAGATGCATGCAATGAATCCATCCCATGAATGCCATCAAAATCAACCATATCCAACTCAACAAGATCACAGGCAATATTTTATGCAAGATGTAAATGGGACAATTTCTATAGACCTTTCTAGCAACAATAAATGCACCAATAGGAGTAGACACCTCATAAGACTCACACAACAATTCGGGCTCAACATTAACTTTTTTGAAATAAGTGGAGTAACAAAAGATAGAGTGGCATCTGAGTCTATCAATGCATACAACTCAAAATTGAAGGCTTTTAACATACCGGTGACGACATTGGGCACCTCATCAACCCCTTGCCTACCATGAAGAGAATAAAACTGATTATGCCTTGGGGCGCCACATTGTTCGCCTTCTCTACCCAAGGAATCGCATTACCACCCCAAGCTTGAGGACAAACATCATTACCCGTGTTGCGATTTCATAGATAATCAATCATCTTGTGGCCTACTTCCCCATAACCAAAACTACCATTGGTGTTCCTCAAACATGGGACACCATGACCTTTATCAAAGTTTGGACACACGAGTCTAGAAATCACACCACCACCTTTTTGGAGCATTGGGTCGTCATTGGCAAACCTCCCACAAGGAGCATAAGAAAACCTTGGCCTTGGTGAAACCGGCCACCCTTATGACTTTGGAACTTACGACCCCTTCTCATCCTCAATTTTGTCCCTTCCAATTGTTCAACATAAGTCATCAAGCGGGACAAATTCATGTCACTTATCAATATGGCGGTATGACATTATTCACTCACCAATTCGAATACACCCATCACAAATTTTTTCATTCTAGACATCGAGTCGGCAACCAAGTGTGGAGCATATTTTGAGAGTTGGTTGAACTTGAGGGCATACTCCATTACAGTCATAGCTCCTTGCTTCAAATTCATAAACTCTATCATTTTGGCCTCCCAAAGCTCAAAAAGGATGAATCGATGAGGAAAGCGGCCTTAAACTCCTCCCATAGAACCACATTGTTGGTCCCCTTCTCCTCCTTCTATTTAGTGTAACAATATTTTATCCACCCCCTTTAGTTGGTAAGCCGCCAACTCTTCCTTCTCCTCTAGTCTCACACCCATGATAGCCAACACTTTGTGAACCTTATCAATAAATTCTTGAGGGTCCTTGTCTGCCTTATACCCATTAAACTCCAGTGGTTTCTTCCTCATAAAGTCTCTTACCCAAGATGTCAGTGTAGGAGCACGAGGGGCTTGGGCCCCTTGCTTGACTTGATTAGCCACAACTTGAGCTAGCAAAGTGAGAGCATCTCTGAGCTCACCATGAGCCAATCGTTCCTTGGATGTGCTGGGTATTCTTCCTCTTGTGTTAGGCATGATCTAGCATAGCAAAGAACAATCTTTCCGGGGGAAAAATGGTACCTTAACTTCTATAGCACGACATAGAGTAAGAAGAAGGGAAACATTACCTAAAATGTCTCATAGCCTCATACTCATAGTTGTGGTGCACAACACAACCATGAATAAGACTCTAATCAATGAGATATGTTAGATGCCAAGGACCATTAACAACCAAGTGCTTTGATACCAAGTTTTTTCATGACACAAGCCTAGGACCTAGACATGACACGGCGAATAGGGAACCCGAAGGGACCCAAATCAAGCCTCTTGACATATCATTATGCATGCTCGGTCGCAGAAGCAATAAAACTATAATAATAGATTGTAAAGAGGGGATATAGAGCTAAGGTACACCCTTCATATCACAAAACATGAAAGAGCCAAAGGGAGTCAAGCTTTTAGCACCATTACATAACTTATGCAACACCTCTAAACGTAGAACTTAGCAGGGGACCAGAAAAGCAACTAGGCTCACACTCATAGTCAGAGCATACAATTAAAAAAGAGAGAGTTTATATATAGCATGAATCAAGAGAAGTATATCCTCGAAATTGAGGACTCACCAACTTGCTTTGAGAGATATTGCACTAGCTACGTAGATGAGGAGGATGATCAAGTGAGGCTCTATTCCTACATGGTAACATCACCTATGCACAAAAGATTTGTTAGTACATTTGAATTTACTAAGTATACGAGATGCAATGCAACAATAGATAAGCAACATAAAATAAAGCAATAGATGATCATATAACAATATGACATGCATGAATGATGCTTGATGTAAACATGCATATATATGGAACATATTATATGTGTGGGAATAGGCCATCATCATAAACCAAGCAACTTAGTACTTGGAATCTTAGGTAGACCACCCCTTAGAAGTGATTGAGGTACCAACCTCTCAATTGGTTGACAGACATGACCACCCTCCACCGGAAATGATTGAGGTACCAACCCCTCAATTAGTTGATGGGTTAGCACCCCCTCATCCAAGGCGATTGAGATACCAACCTCTCAATTTGTTGATGGACATGACTACCCTCCACCAGAAATTATTGAGGTATCAACGGCTCAATTGGTTGATGGATTACCACCCCCATCCGAGGCAATTGATGTACAAAACTCTCAACTGATTAATGGCTTACCACGCCCATTCAAGATGATTGAGGCATCACCCCCCCAAATTGACTATGTCAACTCACAACCCAATAGATACTTTTCATGAAATCTATATATTCATATCACCTTTTCATAATCATAAATTCACCTAACTCACATGTCAAGCATTAGGCCTTCAATAACTCATGATACATTAACTGGACATTTTATCAAAAACTTGGTAGGTGTGCAATGCTAGTGTAGAATCATGCAATTCAAGAGTGAAATCATACAAGTAAATTCAATATAAAAGCACCCACCAATACTTAGTAATACCCTAATCCAATATACATCAAAACCCTTCATCAATTCTTAATATAGATATAAGATTCATAGCTCAAAACATACATAAATAGTCACGCTTTTACAAAACCCCAACATTGTTTATAGTTAGGATCATAATAGAAGACCTATAAGTAAAATCAACTTAGAAACATGCAATTTAGGTAAAAGGGAAGCTTGGTCACCCTGGGTGTGAAAGGACCCAATGGTTGAAACTCACATACCTTAACTTTGGAGAATTACTTGATGAAGATTGGAAATGGAGACTTGAAGCTTGAGTGAAATCATTAGGATCTGGGTGAGTTTTGGGACTTGAAATTAGGGGTGAAATATTTGTCTAAGTGTTTGAGATAGTATTGGAGAATGTCTTCTATGATATGAAGGTGAAATATGGATAAATATATATTTTTTAACACATAGAAAGACTTAGGACGAAGACCCCAAAGCCTTGGACAAAAATGAAATATCGCATAAAAAACTGTACAGAGGCGCGCCCTTAGCATGTCCTGCCTTGGGCATAGAATCCTCTCTGGCAATCGCATTTTGTGATTTCCAAATATTGATATGGTTGCTCTAAAATTGGAGTTAGTCCCATTATCTACTCAATTTTTTCGCCTAATCAAGAATATGAAGTTGGATTTTCTATATCTTGCACGGATTATGAGATATATAGAAATTACGATTTCGGATTTCTTTTTTGGATTGTTTTAGTGGGAAAGACATTGGCAAACTCATTGAACATCAGAAGCGATTCAATAGAAAATGTGTTGCACTCTTTTCTTCCCTCAAGATTTGCAATACAACCCTCAAATGCCTCACATACTCATCCTCATTTGAGATTAAATCAAGACTTCATCAATGAACACCATAACAACTTAACAAGGTAGGGTTTACAGACCCTGTTCATGAGGTCCATAAACATTGTCGGAGCATTGGTAGGTCAAAAGACATCACCACAAATTCAAAGTGCCCGCACTTTGACCCGATGGCCATCTTTAAAATTCTGATACAGGTAGAGTAGGTTGCACATGAGTTAGCCTCACCTCTAGTGTATTGTGTTATACATCAGATTTTCCATATATTGATGTTGCACCGATATATTCCAGATGAGTCATGTGTGCTTCAGTATGATTCAGTTGAGTTAGATGACCATTTGACCATTGTTAAGGAGTCGATGGCTATTATAGCTAGGTATATTAAATTGTTGCGCTCTAGGGTTTTATTGATAGTTAAGGTTCAGTAATGACACTATCCAGTCGAGGACGCTAGGTACCAAGGAATTAAAGGCAAGAAAGTTGAAGCAATAACCTAGTCTATTTGAGTGATCAGGTATGCCTTTATCCTTACTTTTGCAGACAAAAGTCATATTGGTAAGGGATGTTATAAAGACCCTCCAAGTCATTTCTATGTTTTTATAGTTATTTCATAAATTTGAGCATATGTATGGTGACATTTGGCCATTGTGGCTTGTTGGAATTTTTGGCATGGTTATTGGATGAGTTACTTGGGAATTGAGTTAACATGATGTCATAATGGTAAGAATAAATCTTTTGATAAAGTCTTAGTAAATGGTCTTGGAATAGAATTCTGATAGTTACATCAGTTTTGAAATGATCGAGTTAGGCTAGGAGCGTGGTTGTCCCTAGATTGGAGGGTTTCGATATGAGTTTAAGTCAAAATTATAATATTAATTCAATTAGAGGTTAAAAAGTGATTTTTCATAAAAAGCTAGGTATACGTGCTCAGAAGGGGAATCTGATGTCGTGGTCATCTTGGAAATGTCGGATATAGCCTAGAAAAACCTTTCATTGGATGGAGGGGGCTTCTGGGTGCTTTTCGACCACCTTAGTTCTTTTACCTAAAATTAGCAGAAAGGATTCCACATTAACATGAAACAATACTCAACAACTGGGTCAATGTAAACAATTTTCATACTTTCAACAACAGGAAGTACAACTTATTCCATATTCTCAATTTAAGGATCATTATTACTAACATACATATACCAATTTAAAAGTCAATATACATATATTATCACATAATAATTTTCAAAGAAGGAGAATACATGATTCAATTAAACTCGACGAGATTTAGGAATCCACCAACCTTGATAAAGTCAACAGATCAATCCAACAAGACTGATTTTCCTATCCAATTCAAATATAAAACACTACAATATCGTCAAACTAAATGGAATCTCACGATCACATTTCAAGCCCAGTGACATCAATTTCACACAATTTTGGAAATAGAGTAAAATGGTTCAAAATTTTCATGCCATAAACGAGGCCAAAATCTGGATATTTTTAAATAAAATGTTTTTTTCACGCAATTAGAAATATATTCGTAAAAACAAATTAAAATGGAGCTAAAATGAGCTCATAATCTCTATTTTAAAAAAATCTCATAATGGAACTTTTATGGAACTCATAAGTGGCTATTGTAAAAAAGAGAATATATATGGAGGAGGCTTTGATATATTTTTCCAAAAATAAAATATGGAAAATGACGATGTGTAACCTAATATTATGACATTGCAATGTAGGATGAAAATGGTTAAGCAATAGATAAACCTAATAAGTAAACAATAGAGATATGTGGAATAAATTGTGCAAGATAGGGAAGGTGGATAAGACTGTTAAGAATTTTGAATAAGTTGATAACCATTAAGACGGGTTTACTCTTACAAAATTCTTGCTTTATTAACACTATTTGAGTGTTTATCAGAAAGGAGACATGCATTACAAATGTATATTATATGAGATGCATGATTATTTATTATTTTATACATGGCTAGATATACAAGTGCAATGCACGTGTCGAGAAACTAATTGATCAAAAAGTAGGGCAATAATTAAATATCACTAATGTAAGAACAATTTATGCAAACATTTGAAAATTTTATATTTAGAAAATCTTCTTCACTAGAGATGGTCTTCTAACTTACACACTAAGAAAAAGTGATAAAACTCTACAAATTGTAACAATTTCTTCACCTTCATCTCTCTCTGTTCCCAAATCCCTTCTTTCCCATCCATTCAACAAAGTTCTTTAGTAGAACAATAGTGAAAATAGCTTCTCCATTTTGTGGATTCCCAAAAGTTTTCAATTGGTGTTAGCTCCTCTTAAATTTCATTCGTGAAATTTTTTGGGTATATATGTCTTCATTGCTACTTTTAATTTGGCAAAGATTTAACTTATACACATCTTTAATACAGAAAAGTTTTAACTTTATTGTTGTAGTTAGTGATTATTTAGTTTTCCTGATGGTTGACAGGTGTAATTTCTATGCCACAGGTAATTCGTGTGGACAATTGGGGAGGTACTTAATTATAGATCTTTGGCCTAAAGCAAGCTTTTCGTTTGTATTATTGTTTTTCAACACACTTGAGTTTTGAATTTTATATGATAGAAGGAAGAAATTGATTTACTTTTGCATTTGTTATTTTGTTGGGTTCATTTTCTTGTTATGATTTTTAGATTGAAGACCAATAGTTGATTGATGGGCAGGTGTTGAGGCAGAAATAAAATAATCAAATAACAATATTTGATTGACTCTCTAATGATGAAATAGTTTTATGCTTTTGATAAGTTACTGTTATGAGTTTCATATGCAAATTATGGCATTGTTGTCCGTTCATGTGATACATCAGAGTTTTCTTTGTGTGTCCCTACCAATCAATATTATTTTTTTCTTTTATTTGGTTAAGCTATATCCTTGTCATTGTATCATAAGTCCTAGTTTTTGTGCATTGGATATTTGTATTTCCTTGATCTCCTTATGTTTTAGGAAATCTATACTATTTTTCATCTGAAACATTTTTATAAATTACTTGAAAGATTAAAGTTATGGAGGAAGGTAAAGAAAAAACAATGAATCTTGGCAGAATTATTATGAGGCTCATAGCTCTATGTCTTAAAAATGAATAGTCTAATGTAGCTGAATATAATATTTATATCATATCCATAAACTTTCTATTTAAAGTTGTGAAGTTCATGTATAGTGAATTTTTGTTTGACTTTACTAAATGAAGCGAACCTATTATCTTCTTACAGGATATTATATCTAAGGTAATAGCATTCTCAAAGCAAGGAACAATGAAAATCGGTATTGTCTGTACAACTAGAGACGTATGCAGTGTCAACCTCCGACACTCTACAATGGATGGTTACATTGTGACACATGAGGTGTGTATGAGTTTCAGCCTAACACATTTACCATTTTTGCTGCCTTTCATGTGTTGTAGCTTATATTTGGTTAATTTTATGACTCTATTTATATGTTATTTTGTTCTTACGAGAGTTTGTTGGCTATGTGATTTGATTTTTTGGTATTTATTTAGATGCATATTTGTGTAACAATTGCTTTTCATTTAGGAAAAAGGACCAATAGAGTATATTCTTTTAGATGTAGCCCCTACAGCATATTTGTGTCTATTATCTTTTGAAGAATCATTCATTTTTTTAACTATTATTTTTAAATTGAAATCTAGTTTTAAAGGAAATGATCATAAACACATCTGAAGTATTATTGTTTTTATTATGATTACGAATTTTTTACTTAAACTATTAGGTGTTTGCCTTTTCTATCGAAACATTCACAACTTTGTATGCCATGAAGACATATTTTATCGCTCTTTCTCAGTATTCTTATAGTATATCATGACTTAACCTAGTGGATGTTGATGAATTTCAGTCTCAATTTATCATTAAGATTCAAACTTGAATGATTACATATTAATTACTAAATACTTTATTTAATTAAATTAGGTGATTTAGACATACTTACAGTTAGTTATATTTATAGGGTTTTGCTTGATGAACTCATTTGCAGTCAAATTTATGAGTTATAGATTTTAGAATGCTTATTTTAAATATTAATAATTGTGTTCTCAACTTAACACTCTAGTTGATCATGTTACTTTATGAAGGATTACCTTGTGATTTTGTGAGCAGCTAACAATTACTTAAGGTAGTTTTGGAATGAACTGCCATATCAATTGTTAGATAATTTGGCTTGTTTGATGTCTCTACATAATATACTTTTGACAATTAGTTGGATGTACATGTATTGAAAATCTTGTGAAGTTTCTTATTTATACTAATGCTTGAATTTGACAGAGGTAATAAATCAAGTGTACACTGATTGTCTTCTAGCATTCCTATTTATTATTGCTCATCAAGCATTCTTTTACTATTTATATGCAGGATCTATGTACAATCCTCTCATTGAAAGTGTGGTTCATGCCATCAGAAAATAGTACAACAAGCAGTGTTAACATGTTACTAACTAGGCCAGATCACAGTGTTTTTGGTAGTTATATTGCTGGAATGCTCATAACTACTACTCCGGTATAGGTTTTATTCTAACTAACTTTTGTTCTTGAGTTCATATTTTTTTCTCCTCCTTTTGGATTGTCTAGCAGTGAATGACTCAAATTTCTGTGGATAATGGTCCCACACCTATATTTCTTTCATAAGAAGGAGGCTTTTGTTTTTGATAGGATTCGATTTTCGAATTTTGTTGTGTGCATAATTGGCACAACACTTGATTAATTCTCACTTACTACTAAATCGAAGCCTGTGGGATGTTCTTACTATTGTGTACATTTTGTAGTTGCTAATGATTTTCAATTCACTAACAAGTGGTGGTTGTGAGTAGCTTCATTACTAAAAAGGAAAAGAATGAGTCTAAGGTTTGTGATGACGTTCCCAAGGGTACTGTCGCTACTTGGAGCTAGGACCTACATGTGACACGGCGTATGAAAACTTTAGAGACCCCAAACAAGCCTCAAGATACCAAAACTCGCATCATCGGGTCGAAAGTATAATCAATAATCAATACATAGCTCTGAGGGACGGGAAAGTAGGACTCATGCTATGGGGCATAATGGGGAAAGGGTCAACATGAGAGCAAGTCACATATCGTTACTTAAAGATAACCAAATACATAAATAGACTTAATCGTAACACATAACATATAGCGTGAATGGGTTTATTAGGTGTCCAACAATGCCTCTAAATAGATGGATCGGGGGTTAAGACATACCCCGGGCTCACCCTCAAATACATAAGGAGAAGTAGTAACATAGGTAGATAGATGGTGGTGCATCTTTGAAAGATAGAACTCACCACTACAAGTAAACCTAGAATCCGAGCTAGACGTCCAACGGTGGATGGTCAAAGTCCTCGGTCCCTATGTGGTAAAAATCATATAGGGAAGAGTATACGTCAGTACATTTGAATGTACTAAATATGTGGGTTGCGATGCACGTAACTTACCAAAACCTGCATACCAATGTTAAATGACAAGGCACATAATATCAAAAGAGTTGAATATCAAAGAATTTAATATAACGAGATGCTATGAAAGTCATGATGCATGAAATGAAAATGATGCACTTGTTTATATATATATTAAGGATGTGACGTCAATCGACATAAGTAAGACCAAGAAGGCTATTTCTTGGAATCCCAATAAAATTCTCTCATCGGTAAAGAGGTGATCTACTTGCCAAAGGTAGACCATACTTCACCTTATGGTACAACTCCCTTTTCGTATGAAGTAACCTTCCTTACGGGACAACACCCTCTTCGGATAGGATTTTCATAAAATCACAATTCAAATCATTTTTTCTTCTTATGGGACAACTCCCTCTTCAGATCGAAAACCTATGTTAGACATATAGTTCAAAGAAAGGGAGAGGGCCCTAACACCTCCAATCCATCTGTGCTAAGTCATCACCCTACAAGAATAAATATACATATACATATATATATATATATATATATATAT
>JAOTQR010074217.1:0-13099 GCA_025774065.1 Solanum ossicruentum | reverse complement strand
GGATGGAATCACGATTGGCTCATAACCATGTACATATCTACCAAGCTAAATATCAAGACCCAAGCCTAGGGCCTAGACGTGACACAGCGCATGTGGAACCCGAAGGGACCCCAAGCAAGCCTCTTAACATATCATTACACATCCTTAGTTGTGGAAGCAATAGAATACAACAAAAAGTAGTAAATAGGGAAAAAAGGGGCTAAGGGCAACTTCCATATCATAATCAACAAGAACAAGAGAGAGTCAAAGCTCAAAAACATAATACAAACATGTCCAACAACATCTCTAAAACTTAAATACTTATCGGGGGCCTAGACGAGCTACCTGGCTCACCTTCATAGTCAACATATATACAAAAGAAGGATAGTCTTAGAACATAGTAGGAAATCATAAGCACTGTCTTCGAAATAGAGGACTCACTAACAAGCTTGAGAGATGTCATACTAGCCACGTAGAGGAGGAGGATCAAGTGGGGCTTTGGTTCCTACATCGTGACATCATGTAGGCATAAAGTATGCATTAGTACATTTGAATGTAATAAGTATGTAGGGTGGAATGCAACAAGTGATAAGCATCATAATCAAAATGCATAACATAGACAATGAGTAAGCATATAAAAATATGGCATGTATAAATGATGCTTGAAGTAAAATCATGTTTATATAGAACTTAATACATGTGTAAGGGCAGACCATTATTGGTGCATATCCGAGGCCTACCACCCCCTTGGAGAGGCGAATGAGGTACGAACCCCTCAATAGGTTGATGAGGTACAACCCCCCTCCCCTATAACATAGTTGATGGAGTATAAATCCCCAAATGTGGTTGTTAAGGTACAATTCCCTCGACATGGTTGCATGGGCTTACCACATCCCTAGCGAAGCGATCGAGGTATAAACCCCTCAACAAGGTTACCCGCGCCTACAATACAACCACCCGAGTGAGGCTTGGTAAATTCCCAACACTATAGAGATAATATTATATACATACATACCTCTCATCATCATCATATATATACATTCCTTTCATCATCATAAAGTCATTCAACTCATAAGACATGCATTGGACCTTCAATTCCTCAAGAAATTATAATCCGAACATTTTGTCAAACACTTGATGGGTGTGTAGTGCTAGTGTAAACCATGCAATTCAAGAGTGAAATCATGCTATAAAGTTCAATGTAAAACCATCAATAGATACTTAGTAACACCCTCAAGCAATATACATCAAAACCCTTCATCAAATCCCTCAATAGATCTTAGTCTTAATAGCTCAAAACATGCTAAAACAGTCATAATTTCATAAATCCCAACATAGTATGCAGTGAAATTCATAATAGATAAGACCCATGAATAAAATCAACTTTAAATCATGCAATTTTGAGTAAAAAAAGCTTTGGTATCATGGGTGAAAGGAACCCATGAAAGAAACCCACATACCTTAGCTTGGGAGAATAGCTTGATGAAGATTGGAGATGGAGACTTGAAGTTTGATTGAGACCCTTAGAATCTGGATGAGTTTGAGACTTGAATTTAGGAGATGAAATATTTTCTAAGTATTTGGGAATGTCTTGAATGATATGACGGTGAAATAAGGCTAAGTATAGGCAGTTTCACGCATAAGAACACTTAGGCCCAAGACACAAAAGCTTTGGCTTAGACAAGTAAAATAGTGCACATAATACACAGTAATGCGCCCTGGCGCGTCACGCCAGGGGCCCGGATCATCTCTAGAAATTGCATTTTTGCGATTTTCAAATTTTGCTACTGTTGCTCTTAAATCGGGGTTAGACCCATTTCCCACTCAATTTGAACCTGTGAACAAGAATATGAAGTCAAATTTTTGATATCACCTACAAATTTAGAGATATATTGATATTACGATTTCGGGAACTTCCGAGACATACTTTTTTGAGCACTTTTCAGGGTCGTTTCACTAAAGCTACCAGGTAGAACCCAAGGGGCCTCGTAGACCATATACTGAAATCTCTCAACCTTGCCACCTCTGTGTGGTCAAGGGATGTCACAATATCTTAATATCTCAACCTTTCCACCTCAGTGTGGTCAAGGAATTTTAAAAAGTGGTACAATCTCTCCCTTACCACCTCTGCATGGTCAAAGGGTTTTAGAAAAGGTGGTACAACATCTCAATCATTCCACTTCTACGTGGTTAAGGGATGGTACAAATGCAACATGAAATGAATACATGCTAATGCCATAAGCCAATATGTATATGTATGTGTGTATATATATACAACAATAATATAATAAGATAATTGATAAATAACAATCATAAAATCAGGATGGGCATGTCAGGTGTCACAACGAACACCACAAGCCATCAACATTCTCAAATCACCACACTCTTACCAACAACCAAGTATACCGATAGTATTGGACTTCTCAAGTCCCAAAATATGCGCATGAGTCCCAGAAAGTATCTCAAATACTATCAATTACCACAAAGTTTTAAAATGATATCACATGTCTCATATTATCACAACCACATCCAAAATAGTCTAAAATAACAAGGATATACCTCAATTTGCCAACAAATTCACAACTTACTCCAATTCCAATACAACTAATACCACATTTTGTGAAAATAATATAATAGCAATCCAATTACTCATGAAACAATCCACATCTTACAATTATCACATAACATATCCAACAACTCAAATTCAGTCCCAAAAAGGTTAGCTGAACCTACCTCGATGTCAAAACGGCACTCGAACCAAGCTTTCGATTACTCTAAGCCTCAAAACGAGCTTCAAATCAACCAACCACTATCAAGAATAGATTATATGATCAAGAGATAATTTTGATACCCATATTGGCACAAATTGAATTTAGAGGAAAAATGGTCAACATAAAGACTAAATTTTAAGGTTCATGAATATGAAATTAAACTAGAAATTATGATTCTACACGAGAAAAGGAGTTCTTGGGTGAAAATCCCACTAAAATTGAGCTCAAATTGAAGGAGAAAGCAATACTTAAAGTTTTCAAAACATAGACATGGAAAACCCAATTTCAAACAATCAAAATTATGAAAATTAAAGACAACATCAAGAAAAAGAAATGAAAATTAATTAATTTGAGGTTAAACGCTTGCCAAAAGGTTTCCCACGAAAATCCTCATCAAAAATGCCCAAGAAAGCTTGAAAATATTTAAAAACATGGAGGAAATAGGTGTTTTCAAGATTAAAAATTGTTCAGGCACGAAGACTCTCAGCGAACGAGGAGAGGAATCCTCGAATCAGGAGACTAAGAAAGTGCAGACCTCCGCGAATGCAGGGATGGGGCCTGTGAATGCAAAGGAAACTAATCTTGTGCTCTGCAAATATGGATTGGTGATCCATGAATGCAGAGGTCAAATTACATAGACCTCGTTGAATGCAGTCCCCTATGCCGCAAATGCGAAGTACAATGGGGGCTGCACCAGATCAGAAAAATTAGCTATATTATTTAACTAGAAATAGACCCCCGGGGTTCGTTCAAAATCTGATAGGTACAAACTATACATGTATCCCTATAAAAAACGACGATCCAGACTCAACGAAATTATCAATATTCAATTCTGAGGTCTTCTTGACTCAGTTCTCGATAAACTTCGCTAAAACTAATTAAACCTCAAAATACCCAAACTGCCTTTGGAAACTCCATAAATTACAATGAGATAGTTTCTAGTTTTAGCTTCATCATCCGAAATCACTAGAACAATCAAAATTTTGATTCGAGCTTTCAAATTCTAAATGTTGACGAAAGTCAAGCTTAGGCTCTAGAATCAACTAAAAATGCAACTTTGGGTCCAAAACCTTTGTTTAGATCCAAATTCATTTCTATCACCTCTCCTAGACCAAATTCAACGTTTTGGAGCTAATGGAATCGACAGATTTCTGTTCCGACACCCAAAACTGGGAATGGTATAGAAACTCACTATTTCAATAACTTAAGCTTCCAAAAATGTCAAAACTCATATTTTTCACTTTTAAAACACAAGATCTTATTTTCAACAACACGTATAGTTCAAACTAGGTCCAAAGCAACTAACGAAAGGGCAAAATAATATTTTTTATAGATAAGCTTAAAAATGACCAGCATCATTATAGTAAACGACAAGAATAATAACTTATAAAGCTTAATAATATTTTCTACAGATAAGCTTAAAAATGACCAGCTAGGTCATTATAGTAAACGACAAGAATAACAATTTAAAGAATTCATAAAGCTTACTCTGAATAAAAAAAACTGAAAGATTAATGGTATTCTTTTTCATTAAAAAATAAAAAACTAGAGAGAAAATATTATAACTTTAACTCGAGCTAACAAAAATGGAACAATAACGTTGAACTTCTCTTTGAAAAACTTATGGCAAAATAAACTTATAAGAACCATTTATAATGGCCCACAATGTTGAATCTCTTTATTTATACGATTCCTAACATAATCCATGGTGTACATTGATCTGCAACCTGTGGGTTGCTTCTAAATTTTGATAGACCGCTTTCACTTCATGGATTAACTTATGGTCCATAAATTGATTTTGATATGTTGTCAAAATACAACACTTTCGATGCTTAAAACTTGAAATTGTGTGTATTCTCAATGCGATGTTTGTTACTTTTATATATTTGTGTGTCTTATTTGCAAGATTCTAGGGTTGGCCTTAGTTTTGGAAAGAAATATAGAAGTTGCTGATTTTGGCAATGTACGAGACCCTTTACGGGTCGTAGTTCATCCTACGAGCCATGAAGGATATCACGACCCAAGCCTAGGGCTTAGACATGACACGACGAATGGAGAACCGAAAGGAACCCCAAATAAGTCTCTTAACATATCATTACACATCCTTGGTCGTGGAAGCAGTTAAACAACATAATTAGATTAGAAATAAGGACAAAGGGAGTCTTTCATATAGCATCAAACAAGAGAGTCATAGCTCAATACATAACATGTCCAACAATACCTCTAATACTTAGATAGGAGTGGGGGCCAAGATAAGCAACTGAGCTCACCCTCAAAGTCAATACATACATAAAATAAAGATAGTTTTAGTACATAGCATGATATCATAGACATTGTCCCTAGAATGGAGGACTTACAAACTAGCCTGAGAGAAATCGTACTAGCCACGTGGAGGAAGATTCTAAAAGACAAGTGAGGATCTGGTCCCTACATAATGACATCATGTAGGCATAGAGTATGCGTTAGTACGTTTGAACGTACTAAATATGTAAGATGCAATGCAACTAGAGACAAGAAATATAATCAAAATGCATAAAATAGGCAATAGATGAACATATAACAATATGGCATGCATGGAAGATATTTGAAGTAAATCATGCTTGCATAGAACATAATACATGTGCAAGAAGAGACCATCATTATAGAATTCATAGTCCATTGAGGTACTTACCCCTCAACTGGTTGGTGAATTATCTCACCCTACCACCCATGGTGATTGAGGTACAAACCCCTCAACTGGTTGACAAGGTACAAACCCCTCGATATGGTTCGTGGATCATCTCATCCTACCACCCATGGTGATTGAGGTACCAACCCCTTAACCTGGTTATCAAGGTACAAACCCCTTGATTAGTTGGTGGATTTTCTCATCATACTACCCATGGTGATTGAGGTACAAACCCCTTAACCCAGTTATTAAGGTACAAACCCCTCAACATGGTTCCCCGGGCTCACAACCCCCCGAATGGGGCATGGTCAATCCCAACACTATATAGGATAATATCATATACATACATGAGACATGCATTGGACCTTCAATTCCTGAAGAAATCATAACCTGATATTTTACCAAACACTTGGTGGGTGTGTAGTGCTAGTGTAAAATCATGTAATTTAGGGATGAACTCATGTAAGAAAATTCAATGTAAAACCATCCATCAATACATGGTAACACTCTCAAGCAATATACATTAAAACCCTTCATTAAATTCAACAATGGATCTTAGATCCATAGCTCAAAACATGCTAAAAAACTCACAATTTCATGAAACCCCAACATAGTTCATAGTCAAATTCATAATAAGGAAGACCCATAAGTAAATCAACTTAGAATCATGCAATTTAGGTAAAAAGGAAGCTTGGGCACCATGAGTGAATGGATCCAATGGTTGAAACCCACATACCTTAGTTTTGGAGAATTTCTTGATGAAGATTTGAATGGAGACTTGAAGCTTGCATGAATTCTTTAGGACCTAGAAAAGATTTAGACACTTGAATTTTGAGAGAAATATTCGTCTAAGTGTTTGAGAGTGTATTGGGGAATGTCTTGGATGATATAAAGGTGAAATATGGCAAAGTATAAGTATTTTCACTCATGGGAAAGCTTAGGCCCAAGATCTAAAAGTCTTGGACTGAGATTAAAATCACTGGTAACAAAATAGATAGGTCCGCGTCTATCACGACCCAAGTCTAGGGCCTAGACGTGACACGGCGAATGGGGAACCCAAATGAACCCCAAACAATCTTGTCATACCATCACACATCCTTGGTTGCGGAAGCATAATAAGACATACATGATAAAAGTAAGGGCAATGGGACAAAGGGAAAACTTGCATAAGCATCAGAGTCAAAAGTCAAGAATCAAGCTCATACATAATGCACACCTTGTCCAACAAACACCTCTAAATACATAGAAAGAGCGGGGGCCAAGATGAAGTAATCGGGCTCACCCTTATAGTCAAATAGAATATAGGATAGTCTCTCAATACATAGATAGTAAGAAAAAAACATAAACCAAAGTCCCCGAAGTGGAGGACTTTCCAACAAGCTCGGAATAGCACCGTCTAGCTACGTGGAGGAGGAGGATGATCAACTTGGGCACTGGGTCCAACATGGTGATATCATGTAGGCAAGAGTATGCATTAATACGTTTGAATGTCCTAAGTATGTGGGATGCAATACAACAATCGATAGACATCATAGTCCAAAATGCATAACAATAGGCATAATATAGCAATATGACGTGTATGATGTATGCATAAGTAAAAGATTCTTAAGTAACTCATGCTCATGTAGAATATCATATTTGAAGAAGAGACCAAGCTAATTCCCAAGGTACCAACCCCTCGGTAGGTTAGTAAGTACAAACCCCCATCTCGGTTGGTGATGATACTACTCCATCACCCCGGTGGATGAGTACAAAGCCCCATCCGGTTAATGAGTACAAACACTCATCTCAGTTGGCGATGATACCACCCAATCGTCCGGGTGGATGAGTATAAACCCTCATCTGGTTACCCGGCTCTTTTCTCCCGGGTCGGGCATGGTCTAATGCAACACTTTATATAGGATTCATCATAATCTCTAATGAAATACCTCATGTAAAAATAGTCATATACATAAGCTCATTTCATCATCACAACATCATTCATTTCATATCTCATGCTTTGAGCTTTCAATTTCTCAAGAAACCATAACCAGAGATTTTATCAAACACCTTGGGGGTGCGTAATAGGAGTAAAAGAGACTGCAATTAGAGATGAAATAATCAAGGAAAATCAGTGGTAAAACCTTTAATCAACACCTTGCAAGACCCCCAAGACATTCATATAAAAACCCCTCATCAAATCCAACATTAGATCCAAGATTTGAAGCTCAAATCATGTCAAAACAACCATACTTTCATGAACTAAAATCACTGTGCAGTAAATTTCTCAATATTCAAGACCCACATATAAAATCTCTTTTAAATCATGCAATATTGAGTAAAAGAGGGTTTAGGCACCATGGGTGAAAGGACCCAATGGTTCAACACCACATACCTTAGCTTTGGAGAGGTTCTTGGTGAAGGTTGACAATGGAGACTTGAAACTTGAAGAGAATCCTTAAATCCGGATGAGCGTTTTCAGTCTTGGAATTTGGAGTGAATATGGCTAAGTGTTTTTGGGGAGTATTGGGAAATGTTTAGAATAACATAAGGGTGAAATTTGACTAAGTATGGATAAAAAAAATGTTTGGAAAACTTGGGTCCAACACTTAGAATATTTTGGACTGCACTTAAAAATAATTGCCAGGAAATTACACATCTCCGCATGACAGAGAGGACGCGGAGAAGATTTTACACTATGGCGCACCCAAGGCACGTCGCGAAGGCATGAGGAAAGCTCTCTGGAAATCGATCCTTAAAAAATTTATAATTGCCATTCTTTCGCTCTTAAACGAGTTTAGACCCTTTTTCACCTAATTTGGACCCCTTGATCACAAATATGAAGTCGGATTTTTGAAATAACAAATGAATTTTTAGATAACTAAAATTTGTATGCATTTCGAGGCATATTTTTGGGCACTTTTTAGGGTCATTTCAATATCTCCACCTTGGAAACATTCGTCCTCGAATGTAAAAGAGACGTACAAGACAAGAGTGATCATGAACAAATCAGCCCCAACAAGAATGCATCATAGCATGTAAAACACCATTTTCAAATTCTCAACATAAGTATAAAATCATCATAAGTTTACCAACTTAAAAATGAATGCATATGAATGACATAAAAGAGACGTACAAGACAAGAGTGATCATGAACAAATCAGCCCCAACAAGAATACAACATAGCTTGTAAAACTTTTCAAATTCTCAACATAAGTGTAAAATCATCATAAGTTTACTAACTTAAACATGAATGCATATGAATGACATAGGGGCTGAAATGTAGGACTTGGAATCACATGTAAGGCTAGGATTAGTACCTTAGGCTTGAGTGGAGTGGAAGAGATAAGGATACCACTTTTGCATGTCCGTTTCGGCCTCCCAAGTAGCACTTTCGACTTGTTGGTTCCTCCAAAGGACATTAATGGATGCTACCTCTTTGTTCCTCAATCTCTATACTTACCTATCCAAGATTTGAATCGGAACCTCTTCATAAGTTAAGTTATCCTTGACAACACCAACATCATCAAGGGGCACAATGGCATTAGGATCACCAATGCATTTTCTCAACATAGAGACATGAAATACCGGATGGACCAAATTCATTTCACTAGGCAACTTCAACTCATAAGCTACCTTGTCAACCCTCTTTATCACCTTGTAAGGACCAACATACCTTGGACTCAACTTCCCCTTCCTACCAAAATGGACTATACCTTTCATTGGGGAAATCTTCAAGTAAACCCAATCCCCCACTTGGAATTCTAGGTCTTTTCTTCTCACATCGGCATAGGATTTTTGATGACTTTGGGATGTCCTCAACCTTTCCCTAATCATCTTAACCTTATCAAGAGCATCCTTGACCAGATTTAGCCCCAATAAATCCACCTATCCAACCTCAAACCAACCCACTGGAGATCTATAATATCTCTCATAAAGAGTCTCAAAAGGAGTCATATTGATGCTAGAGTGATAGTTATTATTGTAGGCAAACTAAATCAATGGAAGATGGTAATCCCAACTACCTTTAAGTTCCAAAACGCAGGCCTAAGCATATCTTCAAGTGCTTGAATTGTCCTTTTGGCTTGTCCATCCGTTTGAGGGTGGAAGGTCGTATTAAGGTGAACTTTGGTTCTAAGACCCCTTTAAAATGATCTCCAAAAATGTGAAGTAAATTGTGCACCATGATTTGATATAATGGATAAGGGAACCCTATGCAACCTTACTAACTCATGGATGTAAAACAATGCATACTTTTCAGCCCTATATGTAGTCTTGATCGGTAGAAGTGAACCAATTTCGTCATCCTATCAACACTACCCATATGGAATCAAAACCCTTCCTAGACTTGGACAACCCAACCACAAAGTCCATGTTAATTACCTCCTATTTCCAAGAAGGAAGCTCTATGTCTAGGGTTAGGCCACCCGGCCTTTGATGTTCGGCTTTGACTTGTTGACAACTATGGCAATTGGAAACAAATTAGCGATATCTCTCTTCATCCCTCCCCACAAATACACATCCCTCAAGTCTCTATACATTTTGGTGGAATCGGGGTGGATAGAATAGGAAGAGTTATGGGCCTTATCAAGAATTCTCTCCCTCAAACCACCAACACATGGCACACATAACCTACCTTGGTATCTAAGGGCCCCATCTCCCCCTTGGGAGAAAACCTCTATCTTGCCCTCTTTCACCAAGGCCTTCAACTCAAGCAAGGAGGAATCTAGATCTTGTTTAGCCATCACCTCATCAACCAAAGAAGATTTAGAACCATCCACAACAACACTGTCATCCACATGAGCTAGGCTACCCATGGACACCTGACTCAAAGCATCTGCCATAATATTTGCCTTACTCGGATGGCAATGCACACTCATGTCATAGTCCTTAAGAAGTTCTAGCCACCTTCTTTGCCTCAAGTTGAGATCTTTTTGAGTGAAGACACATTGAAGGCACTTATGACCGGTGAAGATATCAACATGGACCTCATACAAATAATGATGCAAAATCTTTAATGCAAACACCATAGCGGCTAATTCAAGATCATGGGTAGGGTAGTTCCTTTCATGCACTTTGAGTTGCCTAGAAGCATAGGCTATTATCTTATCATTTTGCATTAGTACACAACCCAAACCAACTCTACACGCATCACAATACACAACAAAACCCTCAAGCCCATCCGATAGAGAAAATATTGGAGTGGACACAAGTCTATCTTTCAATTTTGGGAAGCTTTTCTCACACTCAACGGTCCACACAGACTTCACCTTCTTTTAAGTCAATTTTGTCATAGGGAAAGCAATGGAGGAGAACCCATTCACAAACCTTCTATAGTATCCTACAAAGCCCAAGAAACTCCTAATATCTGATGGGGTCAATGCTCTAGGCCAATTCCTAATCACCTTGGTTTTCTTAGGATCCACTTTAGTGTCATCCCCCGACACCACATGACCCAAGAATGCAACGTCCCCTAACCAAAACTCACACTTGTCATATTTAGCTTACAATCTCTCCTCCCTTAATCTTTGCAACACAACCCTCAAATGACCCATCTATTCTTCCTTACTATAAGAATAGATCAAAATATCATCGATGAAGACCACAACAAAGGAATCAAGGTATTGAATACCCTATTCATTAGATTCATGAAGATCAATGGTGCATTTCTCAATCCAAAGGACATCACCATAAATTCATTATGCCCATATCTAGTCCGGAAGGCCGTCTAGGGAATATCACACTCCCTCACTCTCACGTGATGGTAAGCGGACCGAATATCAAACTTAGAGAAAAAGCTATCCCCTTGCAATTGGTCAAACAAGTCATCAATCCTTGGAAGAGGATATCTGTTCTTTATAGTGACCCTATTGAGTTTCTGGTAGTCAATGCACATCCTAAGTGACCCATCTTTCTTCTTTACAGACAACACCGGTGCACCCCAAGAGGATTGGCTAGGTCTAATAAATTCCTTTTCCAACAAATCTTTCAATTGCTCCTTTAACTCCTTCAACTCCTCCGGGGCCATACAGTAAGGGGGAATGGAGATAGGTTGAGTGTCAGGAAGGAGATCTATGCTAAAATCTATCTCCCTTTCGGGAGGGACACTACGAAGGTCATTTGGAAAGACATAAAGAAACAAATTCACAACTGGGACCGACTCAATGGAAGGGACTTTAGACTCCACATTTTTTACTCTCACAAGATGATACAAACACCCCTTGGAAATCAACCTATGGGCTTTAATGCATGAGATGAACCTACCCCTTACTACCACATCATGACTTTCACACTCAAGGACGGGTTCATTTGGAAATTGGAACTTGACCCTATAGGTTCTACAATCAATAGAAGCATAGTGTGCATGCAACCAATCCATCTCAAGAACAACATCAAAATCAACCATATCTAATTCAATAAGATCACAAGGTAGGATTTTATGCAATATACAAACCGGACAATTTTTATACACCCTCCTAGCCACAATAGATGTACCAATAGGATTAGACACCTCATATGACTCATGCAACAACTCCGACTCAACATGCAATTTTTTAGCAACAAAGGGGGTAATAAAGGAAAGGCTGACACCTGGATCAATCAAAGCATATACATCAAGATCAAAGATTTTCAACATACCGGTAACAACATCAGGGATCTCAGCAACCCCTTAACTCCCATGTAGAGCATAGAATCGATTGTGCTTTGGGACACCATCTTGAGGACCACCTCTACCCAATGGGACCATATTTGCACCCCGAACCTTGCCACAGTTTCTTGGACAATCAATCCTCTTGTGACCAAGCTCCCCACATTCAAAACATGCATTGGAACCCCTCAAACATGGGCCCTTATGACTCCCTCCACATCTAGGACAAACATCATTAGGAGCCACACTGACAATACCTTGAGCCCTAGGGAAGTCACTGACAAACCCCCTATTAGTAGCATGAGGAGGCCTTTGGCCTTGAAATCTAGCACTCCTTTGAAACTTGCCCTCAAAGCGAGCTCTCTTGGCCTCATGGCCCTCTTCTTTCTCAACTTTTCTTCTTCCATTTTCTCGGCATATCTCATAAATCAAGACAAGTCCATATCACTAATAAGCATTACCGATGGACATTCTTCACTTACCAAATTGAAGACCCTCATAACAAACTTATTCATCCTTGACCTAGAATCGGCCACCAAGTGAGGAGCATACTTAAAGAGTTGATTAAATTTGAGGGAATACTCTCTCACACTCATACCACCTTGCTTCAAGTTTATAAAATCAAGCAACTTTGCTTCCCTAACTCAAGAGGGAAGAACAGATTTAGGAAGGCCAATTTGAATTCCTCCCAAAGCACCACATATCCATTACCTTTCTCACCTTTCCATTGATCAAACCAAATGTGGGCCACCCCATTGAGTTGGTAGGCCGCCAACTCTTCTCATTTGGCCCAACATCCATAATAGATAAGATTTTGTAGATTTCATCAATAAACTCTTATGGATCTTCATCCCCTTTTGACCAGTGGAAAATTGGAGGATTCATCCTCATAAAGTCCTTTATCCTAGCTCCCGGGGTAGTAACATTAGGGGCTTGGGCCCCTTGTTGGATTTGATTGGCCACAACTTGGGCAAGAATAGTAAGAGCATTATGCAGCTCACCATCGGTAGGTTGCTCCTAGGGAGTTTGGGCCTATCTTCCTCTAGTATTTGG
>JAOTQR010074206.1:2500-13100 GCA_025774065.1 Solanum ossicruentum | reverse complement strand
GAACGGTGGGAGGAGACTCAAAGTATTTTCCTGTCGAGATGGGACTCCACCAAGGATCTGTGTTGAGCCCTTTCTTGATTGCCTTGGTGATGGATAAGATGACGCGATCTATCCAAGAGGAGGTTCCATGGTGTATGTTATTTGTAGATGACATAGTATTGATTGATGAGACTCAGACTAAAGTTAATGATAGGTTAGAGGCCTGGAGACACGCCTTGGAGTCCAAAGGTTTCAAGTTGAGCAGGATCAAAACTTAATACATGGAGTAAAAATTCAGTGGTGAGAGGGATGAGGCAAACTTTGATGTCAAACTTGCCACTCAACCTATCCCCAAGAGGGAAAACTTTAAGTATCTTGGGTCCATCATCCAGAGTAATGGCAATATCGATGAGGATGTCATACATCGTATTGGGGCACAATAGACTAAATGGAGGCTTGCCTCAGGAGTATTGTGTGACAAGAAGATATCACCTAAAGTTAAATATAAGTTTTACAGAATAGTGGTTAGACCATCGTTGTTGTATGGAGTAGAGTGTTGGCCAATTAAAAAGGCATATGTTCAGAAGATAAATGTCGGAGAGATGAGGATGCTGAGATGGATGTGTGGTCACATCAGGAGTGACATAGTTTTGAATGAGACCATTCGGGAGAAGTTGGAGGTGGCCCCGATGGTCGAAAAGATGAGAGAAGCGAGACTGTGATGGTTTGGACATGTGCAGAGAAGGAGCACCGATGCTCCTGTTAGGAGGTATGAGAGGTTGGCTTTGGAAGATACTCGGAAGGGTAGAGGTAGGCCAAAGAAGTACTGGGGGGAGGTGATTAGACATGATATGACAGAACTTAATCTCACTGAGGATATGACCTCATATAGAAAAAAGTGGACGTCGCGAATTAGAGTAGCAGGCTAATGGTATGATTAGGTGTTTTTTTGTTTGCTTTATCTGTCATATGTGCTAGTTATTTTTTTCTTTTTTCTTCATCATGTGTTCCCTTCCCTTTATCATATCTAGTTTTTTTCTACTATAGGTTTTGAGATGAGGGCTCCCAGGAAACAACCTCTCTACTTCTATGGTAGTGCTAAGGTCTGCGTTCATTATACCCTCCCCAGACCCCACTTGTGGGATTTTACTGGGCATATTGTTGTTGTTATAAAGTTATTAACTCCTATCACCAATCTCTGTTAAAAGGTGGTAGGAGCTTCTTGGGTCATGCAAGGTTGCAGTGACGCTTTATAAAGGATTTTTCTAAGATCTAGCAACTTTTGTGAAAATTATTTGAGAAAGATTCCAAATTTATGTTCGATGAGGATTTTATGCGAGCCTTTGAAGAATTGAAGAGAAAGTTGACCTCAGCACCCATCATAGTGGCCCCAAATTACTCAAAACTCTTTGAAATAATGTGTGATGCTAGTGATATTGCTTTACGTGTGGTACTGGAATAGCGTAGGGAGAAAATTCTACATCCTATCTACTATGCTAGCAAGGGACTCAATATGGCCCAGAAAAACTATAAAGTCACTAAACAAGAGTTACTTGCACTATTCTTTGTATTTTAGACGTTTCTTTCACACTTGTTGGGAGCCAAGGTGATAGTGTACATGGACCATTCAACACTTAAGTATTTGATGGCTAAGAAGGATGCAAAATCTACACTGATCAGATGGGTACTTCTATTACAAGAATTCAATTTTGATGTGATTAAAAGAAAAGGGTTAGTGAATCAAGTCCCCAACCATCTCTCCAGATTAGAGGATAAAGCCATGATGTAGTTTGATGATGGTCGTGATATTAACAGACCTTTTCATGATGAGTGGATGTTGGCAATCTCATATGATCTTATCACTTAGTTTATAGATTATGCCATTATCTGGTGAGTGATATACTGCTGACTAATCTGAGTACCCATCAACATCGCAGGTTTATGCATGATGTGAGGATATTTTTTTGGGATGAACCATACCTATTTTGCATTTGTGCTAGTGGGAATATCCGCAGATATATTCTACAAATTGAAAAGATGAGCATTTTTCAAGCATGCCACTCAACATTGGTTGGTTGCCATCATAGTGAAGCTCGTATAGCTTATAAGTATTACATTGTGGACATTATTAGCCGTCTATACATCAGGATGCTCATGATTATTTCAAGTCTTCTGACAGATGTCAAAGGGAGGGTAGAGTCTCACGGAGACAAGACTCCCTCTTAATCTGATTTTGGTGATCGAGTTGTTTGATATCCGGGGTATTGACTTCATGAGACACTTTATTAATTCACATGGGAATAAGTATATCCTAGTCGCTGTAGATTATGTCTCTAAATGGGTGGAAGCCATGGCCTTGCCAAATAATGGGCGCAAGAATGTAACAGGTTTTTTTCGAAGAAACATTTTCACAAGGTGATGGAGGCTCTAATTTTTATAATAGATTATTCAAGGCTTACCTTGAGAGGTATCATGTAAAGCTTCGAGTGGCGATGCCTTATCATCCAAAAACAAGTGGGCAAGTAGAAGTGTCAAATAGAGAGATAAAGCAAATCTTGTCCAAGACTGTGAATGTGAATCGCACTAATTAGTCTTGAAAGACATATGATGCACTGTGGGCCTACCGTACCGCCTTCAAAACACCAATTGGTATGTCTCCATATCAATTGGTATTTGCAAAGGTCTATCACCTTCTAGTTGAACTTGAGCATAAAGCAATGTGGGTGCTAAAGAAGCTAATCCTAGATTGGAATGAAGCAATGATATCTAGGCTAATGCAAATTAAAGAACTTGATAAGTTTTTGTTGAGAGCATATGTGAGCTCTGCCTTGTACAAGCAAAGAATTAAGATTCAACATGCTCACAGAATCAAGAATCATAAATCTACACTAGGAGATATGGTGTTGCTTTACAACTCTAGGCTGAAATGGTTTCCCAGGAAACTGAGATCCAAGTGGATGCGGCCTTTTCGAGTAATATGTGCTTTCATCATGGTCCTATCGAGTTAGAAGGTAAGGAGGAAAATATCTTCAAGGTCAATGGTAAAAGATTCATGCTATATGAGGGTGATATGGAGGAAATTAAGATAGTGAAAGACTAGGACCTTGAAGAATCCTGAGCACTTAAGTTTATATTGTCGTGCCGAGACACTAAATCAGGTGCTTCTTGTATGGCAACCCTAGGTATGCCACTTGTTTCTCTTATTATTTATTTATGTTTGCTTTGAGGACAAAGTATCTTCTTTTGGTGGGGTGTGGGAAGTTATGGATTAGGGTGAAGTCTGAGTAACCTTTAGTTCATAACTTTTGTTATTTTTGATCCCAAGGTTTTCTTGCCATGTTTATTTTTTCTTGTGGATGTTTTTAGTTTTTGTTGAACCGACACATTTAGATAGTGTAGATAATTTTTAGATATATAGTAGTCATTATATTTTGGCATATATATAGGCTTGAAGTGTTTTATGAATATTTTGAATATTGGGTACCTTAAAACTTTTTTAAGATTGTTGGTTATCATTGCAATCTTGCATATGTTTATTTGACAATGTTTTTTCTGATAAAGAGAAGGCAAGTTAATGCTTGAAGCATGACTTGTGAGTCTACATTGATTGTGTATGCAATGTAATGTGCGTGTGAGCTTATTTTATCGCACTGATGCATGGTGTATTGACACAGAACTTGCCTTGTTACTCTATGATTGGACTGGAGATGTGGTTGATTGGGACAGGATCTTAGGTCATTGTTCTTTAACCAATCTAACTTTTATCTAAATGACCTACCAAATGTGATAGTTGATCCCTTGTTCCAAATGCTTGAGCTTTTCATGTACCTGTTCTTCCTTGACACCTATCTAGCCAAGCATTGTTTTGTCTTGTTTTGTGAAACACCTTGATATTGGATCTAGTCTATCCTTGAACAAGTGAACCTTGATTGAGGCTAAAAGCCTAAGTTGAGGGTGGCTACAAGTATTGGCCCTAGTTTAGGGAATAGATATAGTGTGCTTCACCTCGAGCTAAAAGCTGAAGTTGAGGGTGACCTTTATTTTGGTAAAGTAATGAAAATGAGGTGGTTAGCTAGGAAAGAAAGAAAGAAAAGATAAATCATGTACTGGGTGAGGAAACAATAAGAAAAGTTGCCTAGGATTGAAGAAGAATAGCAAAATGAGTTCAAAAATAAGGCACATTTGAAAAAGGGAAAAAAAAGCACTCGAGAAAGCTTGAAAAGGAAGAGAGAGGGGCGATACAGAGAAAAATCATTTAGTTATGGAGGTAAGTGTTAAAAACATGGTTCAAGGATAGCTTTTAGTCAATACCTACCTAAAATGCCATATTCAAAGCCCAATGAGCCTACATTACAAGCCTATTAAGTCCTAAAATGAACCGAATTCAACTAGTCAACAGTGCAAAGTTTAAGTATAGGGGAAAGCCTATGGCGTTAGTTATCATGGATTAATTTCATTTGTGAGTGTGAAAATGCTTGCACAGTCCCTAAAGCTTGATTGCTTTTTGCGTGGAATAGAGAGACTTCTTTTCTATGAGGGCAATTGCATTGCATAATTGACATATGACTCATTCAGTAATTATGGATTATTGATACATCTTCACTTGCATAGTTGGATTGACGGATGCATCATTATGTTTCGTTTGCTTGGTAGATTTGTAATTAGGTTTTAAAAATGAGAGTTGGGTACCTGAATTGGAGTTAAGTGATATATTTGCATTAGAGTAATTGTTATGTGATTCTCATTGTCTACTTAGATTGAGTCGACACTTGAGGACAAACAACGGTTCTAAGTTACGGGTATTGATATGCTATCAAAATACAACACATTTGATGCCTAAAGCAAGGGACTTTGCAAGTTCTTAATGTGACATTTTATGGTTTATATGAATTTTTTTGTTAGTTGTGCAAAAAATACAGGTGGGCATGATTTTTAGAAGAAAAGTGCAGATTTTGATCAAGTCAGGTCCTAGGAGCCACCATACAAGTCCTAGCTCATTCTATGAGTCGTAGGATGCCATTCATAGCAAGTTCAAAAGTGCAAATGAAAAATCTGAGAAGTTAAGGTCAACCATATATAGCCACCCTATGAGTCGTAGGTCTCTCTACGACTTATATAGGTGGGGATCGTACCAAATTTCAGAGAGTTTAAGAATTGGACAGAGAACTGCAGGCCTAGACTCTTAGAGGAGCATATAAGTCATAGTCCAAACTACGACTTGTAATAGAGGGTCATAGCAGGCAAGTACAAAATGCCAATGCTTACTACGAAACCTCGATTATGACTTGTAGGGCACCCTATGAGTCGTATCTGCGAGATGTGATTGTTGCTAGTTGTATTTTCTATTTAATTTTTAGAGTGATTTTGTAAATAGTATAAATAGTTAATGTTAGGGTTTTAGAAGCTGACATTGAACATTTTTCATATTCACAACTTTGAGTATTCTCTCTTGAATATTCTAAGAACATTTTTAAGGTTTTGTGTAGATTTCCATTTTTTATTTGAAGACCCATTTGTGGGGAATAAAAAACCACATTGTACTCATCCTCCATTAATACAAGCATGTGGTTTTTTACTTGAAGGTGTATTTGCTCGTTATTGTTTTTGATAATCTCTCAGCTATGTCTCTCTTATTCATTCTTGTTGAGTTTGCCTTAGCCATGAGTAAATAAGCACCCAAAAGTTGTGGTTGTGGGAACCATGAGCAGTTATCTTGAAATAACCTAGACTTTGTGCATTTCTTTAGTTGGGTTTTTGTATGTATTGTTTATTTCCCTTCGCTTTGATTGTTATTTGGCAGTGGCCAACACCAAATCCCACCTACTATAATGATCCCGACCAAGGTAGTGATGAATAGGAAGAGAAGTAGATAACAATATTCGATTATTGTGTTCTCACCTAATCAACCAAACCTGAATAAGGGGAGGTTGACTGGGACAATGGGTATCGGTTAGTAGGCACATCATGGTTGCCGACCAATAGCCATGGTGAAATTCGACCTTCACCTTTGCAAGAGGGCTAGAAGAACCTAAGTTACTGTCCTGCATGCGAATTTCTAATTAAAGTCCTGTTGTCTAGGGTAATTAAGTCAACAAATCATGGGGAACGCAGTTCGCAAATGGTCCCTCAATCTGATTGTCTTATTGTATAGTTAGAGTAGTGTTTGTTTTGGTTCTTATGTTTGAATCACAAACACCCCCTCCCCCTCATTTTATCGACAACAGTGATCGGCACTTGAAATGATTTATAGTGGGTCAACATAGTCAAGCCCCGTATTCCCTGTGGATTAGACTCTAACCTACTTTTAGGTTTAGAATTAATTGAGATTGTTTTACTATTGGACGTGAACATCGAGTAACCAACTCAAGACTATGAACGTTGTGTCTGTTGGTAGTGGTGGCAAACTATAGCTCTAATTACCTCCATAGCAATATGATTCATTCTGTATTGATTCTACGGGTAAGCATTGACATTAAAATCTTAAGGTTGTGGAACAATATCCTCCAGAGGAGTCGGGTTCTCATTCTCAGAATCCTAATCGTTACTCCTATTCAAAGCTGCATTATTCATGTTATTAGCGTTGTCTTGGGTTGTTCTATTCAATGTTCTATGGATCTCTGGGTCAAAAGGAGTTAAGGGATTGCCTTGACTCTGAGTTTTGGGCATACATCTTGGAAAAAAACAAAAACAACAAACAAAAATAAAATTAGTAAACTAAGGATTGACACTCGAATTACATATGAATTCACTAAGTCTAGTTGTATTCCCCAACAATGGCACCAAAATCTTGATGTCGCCTAAGTTACATCTCTTTTTATAAGATAGATCAGTCGATATCAAGATATAGAACTTAACATAGGTTTGGGTCAAACCCAAAGGGAATAAGTAGAATCAAGAACTAATTGCAACTCAAATGATTAACCAACATACTTGGCCAAAGGGGGGGGGGGAGTTTGCAATAATCAATGAAAATTATAACTAAACTAACTATCACAAGAGAGAAGTCGATATGGAGAGAAACTATGGTACTATGTTCCACATGCCCAACTCAGTGTCACCGAATAACCTAATTCTTTTCTACTGTGTAGCATGCAGCATGGTAAGTATTGTTCAACAATACCTTTCATCAAATACGAGAGGTGAATTTAGCTGTGCGACTTGGCCCATTTCCATAATGTGCATTACTAACCCTTACATATCCGACCCCGTACAACCCCCCCCTCCGCCCGGCCCTATTTTGGTTATAAGACGAATACATTAATAAAATCCTATTAATTAATCTTTTTTTCTATTCATTTTTGTCTTTGTCTAGTCAGTAACATTAGGCAGGTTCTAATGTTGACCACCATGAGAAAACATTCAAAAGGAAGAGAGTTAATTAATTCATGCATTTACACCTTCACAGAATCATGAATTATCCAATTTACTTTCTTAGTTCTTCATAGTTCCCACAACCCTAGTTATAGATTTAACTACTTATGCTATGTGTAGATGTAAGAATTATAACTTGAGAAAACATAATTGAACACTTACACAAATAGAATCAAGAACAAGAAAATGCAACTTCAATAAGAATCACAAGCTTAAGATGAAATTCAAACACAAGTGTTCTTAAAGGCTCTCCAATATGATCTTACAATTTTCTCACTCTAATTACTGAGTTCTCCGACTACTAGGATGAAACGACCCCAAAACATGCCCGAAAATGAGCCTTGGAAGTGCCGGGAATCGTAATTTCTATACATCTCAAAATTAGTGCGTGATATCAAAAATTTGACTTCATATTCTTACTCAGGAGGTCATTTTCAAAGAAAGATGTGTCTGACCACGATTTAAGAGCAATCGGTTAGCAATTATGATTTTCCAAGTGATAATTTTCAGAGAGCTTTTTGTAAACCACTTAGCCAAATATTTTACTCCTAAACACAAGTTTCAAAACCATTTCTGGATTCATAAGGATTGCACTCAAGCTTCAAGTCTCTATGTTCAATCTTCATCAAATTCATCTCCAAAGCTAAGGTATGTGGGTTTCTTTCATGGGTTCCTTTCATCCATGATGCCCAAGCCTCTTTTTACCCTAATTTGCCTAATTTGAAGATGATTTACTCATGGATCTTGTTTATTATGAAAATCACTACACAATATGTTGGGTTTATGAAATTATGACTGTTTTACTATGTATAGAGCTATGAATGAGATGTCTATTGTGAGAAATGATGAAGGATCTTGATGTATATTATACGAGCATGTTATCAAGTATCTATTTATGGCTTTACACTAATTTTTATAGTATGATTTCACTCTTGAATTGCATGGGTTTACACTAGCATTATACACCCTCTAAATGTTTGATAAAATGTCCGATTGTGGATTCTTGATGAATTTTGAAGGTTCAATGCATGTCTTATAAGATGAATGACCATATGTTGATGAAATGATGATGAATTGATGAGGAAATAATGATAGAATGATGATAAAAAGGGATGTATATGTATGATGATGAAAGGAGTGTATATATATATGATATTATCTCTATATAGTGTTGGGGATGACAAATCCTAGCTCGAGGAGTTGTAGGCTCGGGTAAGCTATCGAGGGGTTTGCACCTTGGTCACCTAGCTCAGGAGGTGGTAGGCTCGAGTAACCCTGTTGGTGGTTGGTACCCATCAAAATTGATAAGGGAGTTTGTACTTTCAAGTATATAAGTCATGTTATACTGTTGAATAACAAGCCTTCCATTTTCTATTTTGATTTGTAGAAAACTTGTGTGCTTAGGAGTCCTTAATGATTAAATAAACCAAGATTTTACCATGACTGCAATTTTAGAGAGACGCGAATGCGAAAACCTATGGGGTCGCTTCTGTAACTGGATAACTAGCACTGAAAACCATCTTTACATTGGACGGTTTGATGTTTTGATGATCCCTACCTTATTGACGGCCAACCTTGATGGGGGCTTTGTACTCTGTCAACCTCGGTGGGGGTTTTGTACTCCATCACCCTTAAGAATGGGTTAGTACGTTATGCGCCTATCTAAGGGGTGGTTGTCCTTGGCTTGCACTAAAATGGTCACTCCTTATGCTTAATTTTTGATCTATATAAGCACGATTTTTACTTCAAGCATTATTCGTACATGTCATATTATTAGTATGCTATTCATTGATTATGAATATGCATTTCGCCTATGATGTCTACCTCTTGTTGCATTGCGTCCTATATACATAGTACATTCAAATGTACTAACCCATACTTTATGCCTACATGGTGTCACCATGTAGGTACCGGTGTACCACTTGATCAACCTCCTCCACATGGCTAGTATGACTTCTATAAAGCTTGTTGGTAAGTCCTCCATTCTGGGGACGTTACTTATGATCTCTTTTTATGTATTGAGATTTTCTCTCTTGACGTATGTATTGACTATAAGGGTGAGCCCAGTTGCTTTGTCTTGGCTACCACTCTTATCTATGTAGTAGAGGTGTTGTTAGACATGATATGTATCTAAGCTATGAGCCTTGACTCTCTTGTTTCTTGATGTTATGATATGAAGTTACCCTTATTCCTTATACCCTTGCTTATGCTTATTTCTCAATGTCATTTTTATTGTTTCTACAATTAAGGATGTGTAATAATAAGCTATGAGGCTTGTTTGGGGTCCCTACGGGTTCCTCATCCGTCACTCACGTCTAGTCCCTAGGCTTGGATTGTGACAAAGATGGTATCAGAGCACTAGGTTGTTAGATCCTCTGAGTCTAACACACCCCATGGATTAGAGTCTTATTCATGGTTATGTTGTGAACCACAACTATAAGGAGGAGGCTATGAAATATTTTAGGAAATGTTTCCCTTCTTCATGTTCTAAGTCATGCTATAGGGTTGAAGTGAGCTTTTCCCCTCAAAAGATTGTTCTTTGCTATTCTAGATCATGCCCAATACGAGGGGAAAATGGGCTTGCATTCCCAAAGAGCAACTGGGCGATGGAGAGCTTAGGGATGCTCTCATATTCCTTGCACATGTAGTGGCTAGTCAAGCCAACCAAGGGGTCCAAGCCCCTCATGCTACTACACTGGCCTCTCAGGGTGGCATAAATATGGTACAACCAATGGAAGGAGGAAAGGGAGTCAACTATGTGGTGCTTTGGGAGGAGTTCAAGGCAGCCTTCCTTAATTGGTTCTTCACCCTTGAACATAGGAAAGCTAAGTTGGTGGAATATATGAATTTGAGATAAGGGTTCATGAGTGTGAGGAAGTATGGCCTCAAGTTCACCCAACTTTCAAAATTTTCTCAATCACTTGATTGTTGACCCAAGGTCAAGGATGAACAAATTTGTTACGGGGGTCTTCGACTTGGTTAGTGAACAATGTCGGTCTTCCATGTTGATTAGTGACATGGACTTGTCACGTTTGATGACCTATGCCGCGCAAATGGAAGAGGAAAAATTAAGGAAGAAAAGGGGGCATGAGGCCAAGAGGGTCCTCTTTGAAAGTAAGTTCCAAAGGAGTGGTCAGTTCCATCAAGGCAAAAAAGGTCTACTTATGCATTTGATAAGAGGGTTGAAAATGATCTTCCAAGAGCCCAAGGTATTAGGGGTGTAGCTCCTATTGATACGTGTATGAAGTGT
>JAOTQR010074176.1:0-13101 GCA_025774065.1 Solanum ossicruentum | reverse complement strand
CATCATAAGGGCTTCTAGTTAGCCTATTGACCACTCAAGTCCCAAACTTTTCTATTTTAATCCAATTAAGGACTTCCAACTTTACTTTAAATTTTTACCCGCAAAATTCACTTGATTTCATACTCACGCACCATAAGTTAGTTAAATTTACAATATACCTCAATCACAATAATTTTTCCGCATGAGTAATTGACCTCCATTTAGTTAATTACGGGGTCTAACAATAACTCTTGATTGAGGAGTAGCAGGTGCCCTAGTTCGAGCCCTAGTAGGATAAGACCTACCCTGAATGTCACTGGAGGCGGTACTATGTCCCCCACCATGTTCAATAGCTACGTTAGATCGAACAGCAGAAGAAGCGCCATACTTCTTAGCCATCTGCAAAAAAATATTCAAAAGTTAAACTTGATTCAATTCAACGCATAAATAAGGAATGAAAAATAGAATATACGCTAAATGTTTAGTAGCCTAAAGGTCATAAATATGGACGCCTACATACCCATGAACAAGACTCTACTGAACACTGCTCCATGATCCCGAGACTTAAAGCTTAGGTTTTGATACCAACTTTGTCACATCCCAAAATATCCCGTAGATGTAACTGGCACCTACCCACACCATTTTTTTGGAGAACCAAACATCCATACATGCATCTAAGTGATCAAAGCACAAAGATACTATAGGTGCAAAACCACATCATCACTACTCATAAAAATAGAACAATTATAAAACCAAAGTCATATATCAAGTTACAAAAGAAAAAGGTCACTTAACAAATATCTCTAGCCTAAATCCCACAATAAGATCATGGAGCATCTTCTAGAGTGACATGATTTCAACTGTCAGGCATGCAAATGTCAAGAAAAAAACATAAACAATAATAGATAGAGCTGAAATAGTAGCCTATACAAACAATATGAAGGCTCATCTCAATAATAGAGTCCACGAGAATGAACACGTCAACCACAAAACTCAACCTATGCAATAGCATCTGCATTGACATGCAAGTATGAAGTGAACTATATATAAATATATCCTAGTAAGATCCCCAACTTGCCATTTTAATACCCCTAAAACAACAGTTATAAAATACATTTGCACTACAGATATACATAAATAATATGAACAAGAATATACTTCATGATAAGCTCAATTAGTTCAGAAAAATTTTCAAAAAGGCCACTACATATCTCAATTCAATCCACACTCAAAACTTGTCATAAATAACAGTGAAGGAGATCAGCCTATCACTCCAACAAGTTTATGACAACATGTATGATGCTCTAAAAGTATATTACGACAGCGTGTAGAAAGCCCCTAACATATTGTGAAATCTAAGTATGCCCCTAATAATCACATTACTATAATAAGGAAGGGTATCCAGCAACACACCACATGTAATTTATAAAAATATCTGATATTCTTCTCAAAATAGCATATCTAGGGTTGGTTAAAGAATATCAACTCTGTCAAGCACATGCTTGTCCCAACACATACACTAGATAGAGAAAGATAGATTTTTTTTAAAAGCTTATTTGAAAAGCAAGAACTAAAGTTTAAAGTCTCACTTACCTTATAAATGACAAGTTCCACAACCTTGCACGTGTAGAAGACCTATGAGAATAGTCTCCCGCTTGCCTCAATCTATAGAAAATATTGATTAGCAATATCAATTATATGTTGGTCAAACTCAGGTCTCCACGTCCCTAACCTCCAAATTTAGAGTTAAACCTTAATACCTTAGACTATAAATTTAAAGTAAAGGTATTTTTAGTCTCATTGTTAAAACTTAATTGGTGGAACTTCTGGTAATATGTTTTCAACTAACAAGAGTACACATCAACAAGAAAATAGATGCACTTTACCGCCCAAAATAGCAGTACAAAGATCAAATTGATTCTATGTATGAACTTCCCCGAATAACCTTGATAAGCCGTGTGTTTCTTCCAAAAGAAAGGGATGAAAATTTGTCCTAATATTTTTTTCTTTTTCCCGCTACCGCGACATATTGAAGAAAAAAAGGAAAATGGCCGCTTCTCTTATTATTATTATTATTATTATTATTATTATTATTATTATTATTATTATTATTATTATTATTATTATTATTTTTTAAAATTCTTTTAGTGAAAATTATTAGTGGTTAAAATTACCATTGGATTATTACATTGTCCAACTCCAATCACACAAAGAATGATTTTACACCTTCTCCTATGAGTAAAAGAATTATGACATTGATGAAGAACACATTTCTACATTTCTTTATCCAAATATTTGGTATTTGCGGGAAAGAGACTCATCCATGCACACATATATACACATATATATATGCATTTTCTTTCTTACTAGAGTGTAATGTATTTAGATAGGGCGCATCATATTTCCAAAGATAAAAAAAGGCCTCACATATGTACACTCTTAAATTTGTCCCTAGCTTTTATTTTAGCACTCCAACTCAATCTTGTTCCATTTTGACCCTTCAACTCCAATTTTCATGTTCTATTTTGACACCTCTATCCAAAGAATCAACAAAATAGGGAGAGTATACTTCACATGTCATGATACGGCACAAAAGCTAATTAAAAAGATATACACAACCCCTTTAACTTGCTTTGATTTTTTTAATTTGACATTTTATCTTACTTTTGATGCATTTTAACCTTAACTCTATTTTTAATCTATAATTTAAACACAATTACTAAGCTCTCCTTGCATAATTCATGCTACTAATTACTAAATATGTGTCCTTTTTATCTCTATCAACTTTGCTGTCCTTTATTTCACTTATGCTATTCTATATAGAAATGTTTGTGTTTAACTTTTAAATGCATTGAAACTTTGCAACTTCAAAGTATAACACCCCAACTCCTGTAATTTCTGGCAGTAACTTGTGGTGAATTCATTGTAATTTCTGGCAGTAACTTGTGGTGAATTCGTTCCAACATCAACACTCTCCGATTCTATCCTATAATTTTCATATACTCATTGTTTCTATCTCAATATGCCCCATGCCGAACATCAATGAGATGTGGTAATAATATAGATAATGTTTTTATATACCTTGATAAATAACTTGTCTAGTCTTGGTGATACTGCAATTCTTTTATAAGCAATTCTTCATTTGAACTATGAAATATGAGGTGTAAATGACTACAAGATATACACAGATAGACTATTTTGGATCACTATGAGGTGTCTCTCCCTATATCCACAACTACATTGGGTCAGGCTATTTTCGTTTGAAACATTTAAGATACTAGATATCGTTATTTTGTCTAAACGATGGTGTTTGTTTTAGTGATTCTTATTACGCAAATTATCAGAATTGGAAATCTGAAGTACTCATGTTATTTTGTTAACATTTTCTATATCTCCTCATATTAGAAACAACCTCTATACCTCGCACAAGGTAGAGGTGGTTAGTGCCCACTCCACCTTTTCCAAACTATACACGTGAGATCACACTATGCACATTGTTGTCTGTTATAAACCTTATCGTACTTTCTTGAGCGTGTTTCTGTTAAACTATTTATGATCGTTAAGAAGTGTCCTATGCATATGGTGATTTTTTTTATTATTTTGTTTTTTGTGAAAAGGTTCCACTGTTACATAAATAAGAAATTTCTTAATTCACTGTTGTTTTACTTTAATATGATCTAGTCATATTTTGCTTTATTATTCTGCATTCTGGTAAATTACAACAACTTATTAAGATAAAATAAGACTTCCCAGATCATATACACTTATAAAATATGTTGCTCCTTATGCTATGAAAATTGGACTCCTCTCTGTAAGCACCTTCGTTTAGCTTAATTAAAGTTGCACCATTTTTGAGACTTAACGTTCTCTATAAAGATGCTTGTGTATCATCTTGGTTGTCCACAATTTAGCTCTCTTGAGTTTAAATTTACTTTCAACATACATTGGTTAAGTTAGTTATGTCCTTGACTATTGCAGGTGCATTAAACTACTGTGCTTCGTCAACGCACTACTAGCCTTGCAATTGCAATATGTTTATTAGTTGATGCTATATCTTTGCCATCCATCCGGACTTTGTCAATTGCTACATCTTCCAATAAGCAAATATAGACTTTGTTTCCCTCCTATAAGGTTGGAATCTGCTTGAGGATCAACTCTACTATATGGGCTTGACACAAACTAGACCTACAACAGCTCAAAATAGTTGCCGGATCTGACACTTTTCAAATACAAAAATTGCTGGTGGTGGTTCTGCTGCTCAAAGAACTGAGGCGGTTTTATGAGCCAACACGATATCAACTGCATTAATATTATTTCATAGAGGATATTAGATGTTTTCTTTTTCTTTTTTTTCATGAAGATGCTGTGTAAACAAATGATGTGAATGGTCTATTATGGTGTGTCATTTTAATTTACAAATATATGAAAGAAAATTATGGTATGTTTTATATATGCATTTGTCAAGACCCAGTCCCGGTTATGATGGCGCTTGCTAGATCCGACCTATAGGCAAGCCAATTACCCAACCCCTAGGGTACCTATCATAACTTTCTAGACCAAACCACAACCAATATGACAATGTACATAACTGAAACCTACCCAGAACCTCGAATCAACCATACAAAGACATAAGGACATATAAAATACATCTATCAATAATGATAATAATATACAAAATCAGAGTGCATCTAGGGACACATAACACCACAATACAAGGCCAATATCCGGAGACAAAAGACGACCGTCAATAGGAAGGAGACTATAAAGAAGCTAGAGCTGTCGGTGCTCACCAAAAGTCTCCTGGGCGCTCTCGAAGTTCCCCAACTCATCTATCACAGCTTATACATAGATCTGCACCATGGGAAGATGTAGAAATAGGGGTGAGTACCAAAAAGGGCACCCAATAGGCATTATCGGCTGACTGAGTTAAATAATAAACGTGTAAAGCCCAATTATAAAGAGAACTGCAGCAGTGTAGCAAAACGAACTCAGATAAAGGCATAAGCTTGTCTAGAAACCCTCAAACCACCATTGAGCCAACCAAGGAGATGAATAATGATAACCGAACCAACCCAATTGATAAATTCGATACTAGTGACGAAAATACAAAGGTTCATACCACAACGCCCCCAACTGAGGCGTATTGTTATACGAGGATGCAAGGCCCTAGTATCTATGCTTGTATGCCAACTAGGCCCTCATAAGCCCAAAAGGTACATCCACACATTATGATAATATCGACAAAAATCACAGAGTGCCACAGAATCCCACAAAACCATCACATGCAAAGCCCAGCTCTCTACATCATCAGAACAAGGGTATGGTGTACGTGGGTGTAACGCACTAGTTTCTAAGCCTGAACACCCCCTAAGCCCCCTAGGCCCAGGAGGTACAACCAGGCACAATTAGGTTTTGAGAGGTGAGTGGATCCATGAGTAAGTAATCACGAGGCCTTGCCCCAACCATCACACGTCAACTGTATCCTCGACCCTGTGTCAACACATGGAACCCGATCCATAGTCCTCTGACATCACCTCTAGTCGAGCAGTCAGCTAGGGCCAGATTGTCTGACACTCAATATAATAGTGGGATGTATCCTCAGCAGAAGAAAGGATCCCTCTCATATAAATAATAGTGTCTCATCTTAAGATGTCAATCACGAGGCCTAGCCATATGGAATATCAATCAGGGTCCATGACCCAAATCTCACCTAATGCTCAGTTTGCAGAATCGGTATCAATCGTCTGATGCTCAGGCGCGACCACTTGAAATTAGAACATGGGGCGCATAACCGTGAACTCTAATACTTGGGTGTGGTCACCGGTGCTCAAACACCAATAGGGAACATCATTTGAGACTCGAGGTATCAATAAACCACTCACTCATCCAATCTATTCATATTCAAAACTCCAAAGACATATTGTGACCAGAGTGAACTTAAGCGACAATAATTGTGTTGGGCCCAAAGTGAACACAGGTGATGACACTGTCAACCTAGGTATCCCATAGTCTCAATCCAACCCACATAATTGCAATCACCCTTTCTCAGATACAATATATACCACAACCTCAGATGAAATGAACCAGCGCACAATAACTGTCAATAATACCAAAGTATATATGCCATAGATCACTGTAGAATAATGACTCACCAAGGCCAAGTATACCATAACCTCATCAATCAAAAGTGCGCAGAGTAAAAATAAACCATTACAACAAATCATAAGTATCCAGGATACCTAAACCCAATCGAGTCTTATCTATACGAGAGTCAAGCCGCAATACGACATATAATCAATACATAATCTCCTGGTCAACATATCACAGTAGAAACAGGCTTTATACCCTCATACAAAATGAGTCAAGTTAGAGCACATGTCCTCCCAATGGCAATAACCCATTTTCAGCCCATACTAGGACCTTTCTCCGTGTAAAGTAACTCATAGGGATGTGTCAGTGTAACCTAATACAACATATACTCCACAAGTTAATCCATAAACATTATATTTCTACACATTCTAACTCAAATATGCAAACATTTCAGCTTAGTCTAGGGTTTAGAAAAAGACTAGCCTATTTGGCATTCGACATCTCTTGTTTTGAGTCAATCCAGCCAAGTTTTCCCCCTCTAAATTGCTTTTTGATGTTGGTCATTTATGAAAATATAAGTCACAAGATCATTACGAATATAATAGGGAAATCATGGCCCACGACCAATAGTCTGAACGAATCCCCAAAATACGATTATTGTATCACCCCGAGTCCATAACCAACAATTCAACCCAAAATGGACCCTGGAAGATCAAGAAAAGGCGAAAAAATAAAGTTAAAAATTTACCAAGAAAACATTCTTTTCAAAACTTTCTTGGACAAAATTCTCAAAAATTAGACAAAATCAGTGGACACCCAGCATATCACAACATTTCTCATAACATAGAATAATTTAGACACAGATTTCACTTAATTCCATGGAGAAATGACTAAGATATCAAAATATAAAGTTTTCACTCATTCCCGATATATCATCAGCGAAAAAGTAGAGATTTACCTAGAAATACTTGTCAAATCCCGACTCTGACTTCAACCATGAAGCCTTTTAAATCACTCAAATCGGATGAAAAATGAGCTTAAAATCATGATATGAAGTTAGAGAAATTAATTATACATATATGTATAATTCTATATATATGCAGTTGATCCTCTTGCCACCTAACTACCATGTTACTGTCCCTCCTTCAATAACCTTCCAATTCTTTTTCATCGTTTCGGGCTTGATCGCATTCTGATTTTCGCAAATGAGCTTTGTAACCATATGGGTTTCGATGTTTTAGATCCAACGATGCAGTTGAAATTTCTAACGGAGCATCCTTCGATGATGTGAGTGTCCCACTTCTTTATATACAACTTTTAGCGGAAAGCCCCTGGGGGTCGAATCACAACTGAAAGTCCCCCAGTATCAAAGGAAGGGTCACCCTAATCCAAAATTGACATTCTAGAGCTAACCGCTCTATCAGAATTCTCATCTGGGGCACGGTTCTCGTGGACATTGATTGGGTCAACAATATAACCATTTTCAATATCAAAATTTGTAATCCATGCTATAATTGCACCGGACATGCTCTTAGCCTAATTTGACTGTTCCGAAGCTAACAGAATCGTTAGAATTCCATTCCGAGACTGTTTAATAGGACTTTACCTGAAAACTTATTTTATAGGTATAACTTCTCGGTTGGCTAAAAAATCTACTTAACTCCTGAATAACCTGACCAATAATCCCGACCAATAATTACCCTAATAGTCCTGAGGCCACTATACATATGCTCCAATCAATATAATAATAGCAAAACCATAAAAATGACTAGAGGGTTATTACAACATACCCCCACTACTAAGACTTTAGTAAATGAAAATCTGAATATAGGCGTACACGTAGGCTCCAATCCACACCACTTTGATTCTATAAGTCATAAGCATGTTCCGTATTCTACAATAATCAGTTTCACCCTCACTATATAGAAATCACACCACTCATCTGTATATACCAGTGAGTTGGTGTGCCAATTCCACAAGGAAGTCTCAAGAATCAACTATTTGTTCCCTTTGCTTAATTAGCTGACAAGTCACGAGGATCAATCGACTAGACATACCTATCCTTAATACATCATCGGATGTTCGTATAATCATGATTGTTCATCACGATACTCATGGTTTACATATACGACTTTTACTCCATTTATGGCTCCCTTATACAAGTGACTCCCATAATCAACCACAAGTGGCCGACAGGTTAACCAAATAACTGACCACAATAGCTAATGTGCTCTCATTCACATGCAAGGCTAAAACCCCCTTCCTTTGTTGTCCAATCCATCCGGCATCGCCACCAACCACTCACTAATGCAGCAAATAACCAACAGGTCACCCAGTCAAAAGATTCTTTATACTTACCTTCGTAACCTTACATTCGTATCTTACTTCTCAAACATGGTCCTCAAAAGTTATTACCATTCATCCCCCATTCTAGAGCCTTTAACAATTAGCCCTTAGCAGTAACCATAACAACATCCACTGGTGCTTATAAGGTACAACATTCCTGCTACACAGCATAGTAGTCAGCTCAGTAACCATAATCATCCACTCACAATGTCCATAAAAGATCCAGGTACAACCCCCATAATGTCCTTGACCACAACTCCTTTAGCAATATCAGACAATTATCTAACTCAATGGAATAATACTGGGGAAAATATCACTGTTTCGGAATACACCGACTCAATATCAATATGCGAAGAGCAAATATATAACATAACAAGCTAGAGGTAGGGCGAGCTCAGATACAACTAGCCCAACCTATCTCAGATGCACTCTATTTCAAATCTCAAGCTGTAAACATCGGCGCAACCCCTGGTGTCGACTTAGGGTTCTCCTCAGTCTATCATGAATATCCCGAACCCTATTTAAGGCGACATCGTATAGGCCCAGCTGTATAGGATCAAACTAGCCAATTGGAGTGCCATATCGATAACTGCATAATAAGAACAAATCAATCTGCCCCTAGGGCAATATCAAAACTGAGGCTATCTAATAATATCACTTGGCTCACGTATCACAATCTTGAAGAATCGTCATACCTAATCCCCCACAAATAAAAGGGACCTTCTACTACCTCAATATCTGACCTAGGATAAAAAGAACTCAGAACCCATACTCAAGTTGGTGATAGCATAAGCAATTTAATTAACAATGTGAAACTATAACTCAATATAAAAAAACTCGACAAGGTGATCGACATCCCCTTTGAAAAGTATATCTAAGAATTCAAATAACATAGTCCCAGTTGGCTAACAATCATAACACCCTAGGCCAGAGAGGCCAACAGCTCTGCTGAGAACGATATAATATCTGATACAACAATAGATGATCCAACTAAGCCTCCAGGCATAACATTTTATCCCAAAGTTGAGTCACCAAAAAATCAGGAGGACCGCATATCAACAAATCATCATAATAGAATCATAACCATAGAGGAAGAAAGTGTAGCCAAGGGTATGATCAACAGTCGACCTCTCAAATACTATTTACACCAATATCAAACTACCCACTCTAGTAGGTAAGCATCAAAATAGTCATATGTATAAATCATAATGTTTGACATACATTCAACCACCAAGAGGGTATAATCGTAACATAGGTGAAAACTAGTCAGAATACACTAAGTACACATACTCATCAATATTAGAAAACCCAACAAGGCAAACCAATAGGTAAATAATTGAACGGACATCTGAAAGGCACCAATGCTCAACCTTACCTCAGTCACAACTTATCTCGCCTTCAGGATATCTATCAAGAGTGCTCACCGCCTATATAACCTTTAACCAACCGCTAACGTATAAATAGATGTATACAAAACTCCATTCCTAACAACATCTCTCATAGCATAATAATAGCAACCACCAATCAAGTACTGATCACAAAGCCTACTTCTAAGGCCCATCTACATCACAATGCCTACAAGCTTTCTTACTCGGTTGTTATAACTCAAGGGCATCTAGTCTCTACTCAGTGGGCTCTAAGGGTTGCTCCCTATCTAGGACTGACGATGCAACACTTCCCATGCTCGGAGTCTGGCCTCTATGCAACAGCCATGCAGAAGGATGAATTGAGCAAAATTCTTAGAAATCGCAAAACCATTGACAAGACGCACAACAGAATCAACAAGGAAAGTTCCTAAGAATCTTGTTTCCTCTTGGAGATAAGCCACAGAATTCTTCGCACCCATCCATAAGACTCTACTAGATGATAGCTCTGTATAGTTGAGACTATTGAACCTTCAGCTCTGATACCACCTTTTCACGACCCGATCCCAATCAGGATGGCGCATGCTAGATCCCACCTGTAGGCAAGCTAATTACCCAACCCCTAGGGTATATGTCCTAGCTCTCTAGTCCAAACCATAAATAATATGACAATATCCAAAATCAAAACTTACCGAAAATTTGAAATTCAACTATATAGCGCTAGAATAGACACGTACATATCATATACATATATCAATAATCATAATATTATATAAAATCAAAGTTCCTCTGTAAATATATAGCACTACCATACAAGTCAAATCTCTGGAGACAAAAGATGGTAATAAATAAGAAGAAGACTGCAAAGAAGCTAGGGCTGTTGGTGCTCACGTAAGTCTCCTGAGTGCTCCCAAAGTTGGTTAACTTATCTATCACACCTGTACCAGAAACTACACCATAAAAAGATGTAGAAGTAGGGTTGAGTACTAGAAAGGACACCCAGTAGGCATCATCAACTGACCAAGTGAAATAGTAAACACATATAAAGCCCAAATATAATGAGAATTGCAGTAGTATAACAAAACGAACTCAGATAAAGGCATTAGCATGTCTGGAAACCCTCAAACCACCTCTGAGTCAACCAAGGAGATGAAAAATGATAACCGAACCAAACCAAGTAATGAATATCGATACCACTAACAACAGTGCGCAGGCTCATACCACAACGTCCCAATTGAGGCATAGTGTTGTACGTGGGTGCAAGGCCCTAGTATCTATGCTTGTATGCTAACTAGGCTCCCATAAGCCAAGAAGGTACACCCATGCACAATAATAATATCAGTAGAAAATCATAGAAACCCTCAGAACCTTCACTGAATCCCATAAAACCAGCACATACGGAACTTAGCTCTCTATATCATCATAATAAGGGTCAGGTTTACATGGGTGTAAGGCCCTAGTATCTATGCCTGAACGCTCCCTAAACTATCATAAGCCTAAGAGGTAAACCCACGTATAATTTGGGTGTAAATAGGTGACTGGATCCACAGGTAAATATTAATGGGGACTCACTCCAACCATCACAAGTCAACCAGGTCCTCTACCCTCTACCAACATATGACACCCAATCTATAGTCATCCTATGACCTAGCCTCTGGTCGACCAGTCATCCAGGGCTAGATAGATTGACACTTAATAGAATGGTAGGACATATCCAAGAGGGAGAAAGGATTCCCTTTGCATAAATAATAATGTCTCATCTTAGCATGTCAATCACAGGGCCTAACGTTATGGAATATCAACTGTGGTCCTCAACTAAAATTTCTGATGATGCTTAGTTTACAAAATTGATATCCATCACCCAACGCTCAAGCATGACCATTGAAACTTTAAATATAAGGTGTGTAACTCTTGAACTCAAATATTCGAGCATGGGCGTTGGTGCTTGAACAATAACGGGAAATGTCATCTGGGACTTGAGGTATCAATCAATCACTCACTCAACTAATCTATTCGGATCCATAATTTCAAATTCATATCGTGCCTAAAGTGAACATAGGCGACGATAATCACATCATGCCAAGAGTGTATATAGACGATGTCACTATCAACCTAGGTATCCCACCATCTAATCCAACCCATATAATCGAAACTACTATCTCTGTCAGATACAATAGCTACCTAGCATCAGATGGAACAAACCAATGCATAATAACTATCATCAATACGCAAAAGTATATATGCCATAGATCACTGTAGAATCATGCCTCACAAAGACCATGTATACCATAACCTTGTCAATCACAAGTGCCCAGAGTAAACATAGAAAATTACGGCAAATCATAAGTATTCAAGATACCCAAAACCAACCGAGTCATATCTATACCAAAGTCTAGCCGCAGTACGACATATACTTAATGCACAGTCTCCTGGTCAACGTATCACAGTAGAACAGGCTCTACATCCTCATATAGGAATGAGTTGAGTTAGAACACATGCCTATCCTATGGCAATAACCTATATTTAGCCCTTAATAAGCCCTTTGTCCATGTAAAGTGGCTTATAGGATAGCGTCGGTGTAAGCTAAGCTAAGGTCTTAGAGACTAGACAATCATAAGGATGTTACCTTCCCAGAATCATATCGTAGCCCAGTTGCTATAAGAGACATTGCCCAAGGCAACCATGTGCCGACCCACTAATGAAGTGCTCTTCTCTAAATAGAGTGCTAGTCCCCAGGACTAACCCACAGAGCTAGCCGTAAGTGACGGATAACCCCAGGAAGTGTGTGGGATATAGCCTGCACCGAGCTATCAAAGTCACACTCCCATCTCTAACCCCCCAGTGGCTCAGTAGCAACACCTCTCATATCATAGAATGCAGGGATCCCTTAGGGGTGCACCATACACGTCCCTAGAACATAATATGTCTCTCTAATCACAAACTAGTGACATAAGTACATAACAGATAATAGCCATATACAAGATCATATAAACCATAGAGCAACACATAATCATGTTTAATCAGAATATTCAACTAGAAATACTCAGAAAAGAAATAGATAACTTTAGCCATATCATGCATATACATATCAACTAGATATAGATATTAGATTCAGGGCACAGGGTAGCAGGTAATCACAAGTCAACCTCAATAGCCAGTATATTCCAGTAGCCTCAGACCACACATATATATAAGTAAGGGTCAAGCTCAGGTATATACCTAACACATGTTCACAGCTCCAGCCAACCCCTTTTAGGACCTTTTGTAGGCAATAATTAATCCGGCTTTATTAACCCGGGTCAATATGTCTTGAATTTATAAC
>JAOTQR010074136.1:0-13103 GCA_025774065.1 Solanum ossicruentum | reverse complement strand
GCTTTACAAAGTGAAGAAACGTTGAGAGAGAAGTAGAGAGCAAAATCTGATTTTCTTTTTTTGTTTGTGAGTCCAAGGGAATAATGAGCTTGTGGGAGCTACTTTGGCCCTTTTTAAAGGGTGAATATGCCAACTTTCTAAGGCATTTTGAGCCTTATCTCCTTAATCAGGTGATGCAGCTCTTTTATCCTTTCTTTTGGGCCTTCTGGGGCAGCAACTTGGGGACATGGACTGCCCATTTTTTTTCAGCTTTGTTCTCCTTGGCTTGGGCCTATAGTGTGCAACTATTTATGATGTATTTCGGCCATTCTTACCATCATAATTGGGCTGCAAATATAGTCCATATGTTATGCTAAACCACAGACCAAAGTTACACTCTTAACACAAATTTTATTACAATCGAACTTGGACAAATTCAACGTCGAGTCTTGTCTCCGTTTAGTTAGCGATCTAAGCTAAGCAACTAGGTGACTCACCTACCTGCTTACTAAGTCCTACAAGAACCTCAATTTTCTCACTTCATTTTAAGGTCGTAAGTTCCTTAATTCACACAACATGTATACCCTTGATCCCCTTTAACCGTTAGATGCACATATAGCCCATTAACACGAAATTCAAGCACTTTTAAAATTTAGCGTCAATTTGTCCCTTTCATGTCATGTTCCTTTGAATTGTACTAGTATTGTAAAGTGTGTGGTGTTACAGGTCTGCCACCTCTCCGCGATGTGGAGAGGTGTATTTCCTGTACCATTTTTCCTAGGCCGTCCAGATTTTTCCAAGTGTTGGGCCTAAGTCTTCCAAAATGGGGTTTTACCTATACCTAGCCTTATTTCACCCTCATATCACCCAAAACATTCCCTAATACTCACCAACACACTTAGCCAAATATTTGCTCCTAAATTCAAGTCCCAAACTCAAGACCAATCGAAAGGATTTGATCAAGGATCTTACTAAAGATTCAAGTCTCCATTCCCAATCTTCTTCAAGGGTTCTCCAAAGTCAAGGTATGTGGTGTCGAACCATTGGGTCCTTCCACCCATGGTGCCTAAACCCTCTTTTTATTAATATTTCATGATTTAAAGTTGATTTTACATGTGGGTCTTGTATATTGAGAAATTTACTGCACAATGATTTTTGCTCATGAAAGTATTGTTGTTTTAGAATGTTTTGAGCTCTAAATCTTGGATTTATTGTTGGATTTGATGAGGCATTCTAATGTAAATGTCTTGGGGGTGTTGAAAAGTGTCAATTAATGATATTACTATAGATTTTCTTGCATGATTTCACCTCCAAATTGCATGGTCTTTTACCCCTATTACAAACCCCCAAGTTGTTTGATAAAATGTCCGGATGTGATTTCTTGAGGAGTTGAAGGTCCAAAGCATGAGATATGATATGAATGAAGTTTCAATGATGAAATAAACTTATATACAAGATATACTCTATATAAAGTGTTGCATTAGACCATGCCCAATTCGGGAACCTAAGAGCTCGGACAACTGAGGTGGGGCTTTGTACTCATCAACTACGTAAAGGGTTTGTACTACACCACCAGAGTGATGTAGTGAGATCATCATCAACCAACCAAGGGGTTTATACCTTGGAAATCCAGCTGCACTATGCTTCAGTAATGATACCCTATATAAGCATGAGTTACTTAAGCATGGTTTACTTATGCATTGATCATATACATTAATTACTATATCATGCCTATTGTCTATTGTCATGCATGTTGACTATGAAGCTTATCTATTGTTGCATGCAAACTCTTCCCTACATGATATCACCATGTAAGAACCGGTGCTCAAGTTGATCATCCTCCTCCTCCACGTGGCTAATTCAGTTTTACTCAAAGCTAGCTGGTGAGTCCTCTACTTCATGGACTTTAGTCTATGTTGCTATTATCTATGTACTGAGTCACTTTCTTATGTTGTATTTTGACTATGAGGGTGAGCCCAGTTACTTTATATTGGCCCCAGCTCTATCTATGTATTTAGTGTTCTTTGTTGGACAAGTTATGCATATATGGTATGAGCTTTGACTCCTTGTCTCTTGATAATGTTGATTTGTAAGATACCCTTAGCCCCTTGCCACTCTTAGCCTCTTGACCCTTAGTGTCATTTTATGTCTTTTACATGCTTCCATGACAAATGATATGTAATCATAAGTTGAGAGACTTTTTTGGGGTTCCCCTTTGGCCGTGTCACGTTTAGGCCCTAGGCTTGGGTCATGACAAACTTGGTATTAGGGTGCTAGGTTGGTAGATTCTCGGAGTCCAACACACCGCGTTGATTAGAGTCCTATTAATGATTGTGAGGTGCGCCATGACTATGAGTAAGAGGTTATGAGGTGTTTTAGGAAATGTTTCCCTTCTTCGTATTCTATGTCATTCTATAGAATTATAGTGAGTTGTTCCCCTAAAAATTATTCTTTTCTATGATAGATCATGCTAAACATTAGAGGATGACCTGCTCAAACCACCGAGGAGCAACCTACCAATGGTGAGCTCCGGGATGCTCTTACTATGCTTGTCCAAGTAGTGGCCAACCAAGTCCAACAAGGGACCCAATCCCCTCATGCTAACACCTCGGGAGCTAGGGTAAGATACTTTATGAGGATGAACCCCCCAGTTTTCCATGGGTCGAAGGTGGATGAAGACCTATAAGAGTTCATTGATGAGGTCTGCAAAATCTTGAATATCAGGGGTGTTGGGCCAAATGAAAAGGCGAAGTTGACGGCGTACCAACTCAAAGGTTCAACCCAAATTTGGTATGAGCAATGGAATGGTTAGAAGAGGGTTGGAAAAGTGGTTCTTTAGGAGGAGTTCAAATTGGACTTCGTTAATCAGTTTTTCTCTCTTGAACTTAGGGAGCCAAAGATGGTAGAGTTTATGAACTTAAAGCAAGGTGCTATGAGTGTGAGGGAGTATGCCCTAAAATTTAATCAACTTTCAAAGTATGCTCCTCACTTGGTGGCTGATCCTAGGTTGAGGATGAATAAGTTTGTTATGGGGGTCTCTGACTTTGTGAGTGAGGAATCTCAATCTGCCATGCTTATTGATGATATGGACTTGTCTCGGTTGATGACTTATGTCAAGCAAATGCAGGAAGGAAAGTTGAGAAAGAAGAGGGGCCATGAGGCCAAGAGGGCCCATTTTGAGGGCAAGTTCCAAAAGGATACCAGATTTCGTCAAGGCCAAAGGCCTCCTCATGCTACTAATAGGGGGATTGCCAATGACTTCCCTAGACCACAAGGTCTTGGTGGTGTGGCTCCTATTAATGTGTGTCCTAGTTGTGGAAGCAATCATAAAGGCCAATGTTTAAAAGATTCTAATACATGTTTTGGTTATGGGGAACTTGGTCACAAGAAGGTAGATTGTCCAAGAAACCATGGCAATGTTTGGGGTGCATATGCGGTTCCATTGGGTAGAGGTTGTCTTCAAGTTGGTACCCAAAGGCACAATCAGTTTTATGCCCAACACGGAAGAGAAGGAGTTAGTGAGGTCCTTGATATTGTTATCGATATGTTGAAAATCTTTGATCTTGATGTATATGCTTTAATTGATCTTGGTGCCACCCTTTCCTTTGTTAGACCTTTTGTTTCTAAAAAGTTGAAGGTTGAGTCAGAGTTGTTGCATGAGTCATATGAGGTGTCTGCTCCTATTGGTGCATCTATTGTTGCTATGAGGGTGTATACGAATCATCCGGTTTGCATATTTCATAAAATCTTACCTTATGATCTTGTTGAATTAAATATGGTTGATTTTGAGGTTATTCTTAGGATGGATTGGTTGCATGCATACTATGCTTCTACTGATTGTAGAACTTGTAGGGTCAAGTTTTAGTTCCCTAATGAAACCATCCTTGAGTGGGAAAGTCAAGATATGGTGGTCAAGGGTAGATTCATTTCTTGCATTAAATCCCATAAGTTGATTTCTAGAGGGTGTTCTATCATCTTGTGAAGGTTAAAGATGTGGAGTCCAAGGTCCCTTCCATTCAGTCGGTCCTTGTTGTAAATGAGTTTCTTGATATCTTCCCAAATGACCTTTCCATTGTCCCTCCCGAAAGGAAAATAGATTTTGGTATAGACCTCCTTCCCGACACCCAACCTATCTTCATTCCCCCTTACCCTATGGCCCCGGCAGAGTTGAAGGAGTTAAAAGAACAATTGAAAGATTTGTTGGAAAAGAGATTTATTAGACCTAGTTAATCAACTTGGGGTGCTCCGGTGTTGTAACTAAAAAAGAAGGATGGATCACTTGGAATGTGCATTGATTACCGGAAACTCAATAAGGTCACTATAAAGAATAGGTATCCTCTTCTGAGAATTGATGACTTGTTTGACCAAATGCAAAGGGCTAGCTTTTTCTCTATGATTGATCTTTGGTTCGGGTACCATCAAGTGAGGGTGAGGAGTGTGATATTCTCAAGAAGGCTTTCTTTTGTAGTGATGTCCTTTGGGTTAACTAATGCACTAGCCATCTTCATGGACCTAATGAATAGGGTCTTCAAACCCTACCTTGATTCCTTTATTGTAGTCTTCATTGATGATATTTTGATTTATTCACATAGTAGGGAGGAGCATATGGGCCATTTGAGGGTTGTGCTGCGAAGGTTGAGGGAGGAGAGATTGTATGCTAAATATGACAAGTGTGAGTTTTGGTTGAAAGAGGTTGCATTCTTGGGTCATGTGGTGTCAGGGGATGGTATTAAGGTAGATCCTAAGAAAACTGATGTGATTAGAAATTGGTAGACCGTTGACCCCATTGGATATTAGGAGTTTCTTGGGCCTTACGGATTACTATAGAAGATTTGTGAACAGGTTCTCCTCCATTGCTTCCCCTATGAAAAAATTGACTCAAAAGAAGGTGAAGTTTATGTGGACCGATGAATGTGAGAAAAGTTTCCAAACATTGAAAGATAAACTTGTGTCCGCTCCTATATTGATACTACCGGATGGGCTTGAGGGTTTTGTTGTGTATTGTGATGCATCTAGAGTTGTTTTGGGTTGTGTGCTAATGCAAAATGGTAAGGTCATAGACTATGCTTCTTGGAACTCAAAGTTCATCAAAAGAACTACCCTACCCATTATCTTGAATTAGCCATCGTAGTGTTTGCATTAAAGATTTGGCATCATTATTTGTATGGGGTGCATGTTGATGTTTTCACCGATCATAAGTGCCTCCAATATGTCTTCACACAAAAAGATCTTATCTTAAAACAAATAAGGTAGCTAGAACTCCTTAAGGACTATGACATGAGTATGCATAACTATCTAGTAAGGCAAATGTTGTGGCGGATGCTTTGAGTCGGGTGCCTATCGGTAGCCTTCCTCATGTGGATGGTGGTGATAGTGAGATGGCTAGGGAGGTTCATAGATTGGCTAGATTAAGGGTGAGGTTGGAATATATGGGTAATGGTGTGGATGTTATTGATGGTTCTAAATCTTCTTTGGTTGATAAGGTGATAGCAAAACAAGATCTAGACTCTTTCTTGCTTGAATTGAAGGACTTGGTGAAAGAGGGCAAATAGAGGTTTTCTCCCAAGGAGAGATGGGGCCCTTATATACCAAGGTAGGTTGTGTGTGCCATGTGTTGATGGTTTGAGGGAGAGAATTCTTGATGAGGTCCGTAATTCCACTTATTCGATCCACCCCGGTTCCATCAAAATGTATAGAGACTTAAGGGATGTGTATTGGTAGGGAGGCATGAAGTGGGATATTGCTAAATTTTGTTTCCGTTTTCCATAGTTGTCAACAAGTCAAAGCCGAAAATAAAAAGTTGGGTGGCCTAACCCAAGACATAGAGATTCCACCTAGAAGTGGGGTGTGATTAACATGGATTTTGTGGTGTGGTTGCCCAAGACTAGAAAAGATTTTGAGTCCATATGGGTGGTGGTTGATAGGATGACGAAATCGGCTCACTTTCTACTGGTTAAGACTATATATGGGGTTGAGGAGTATGCAAGGTTTTATATCCATGAGTTAGTGAAGTTACATGGGGTTCCTTTATCCATCATATCGAATCGGGATACACAATTCACTTCACACTTTTGGAGGGCATTTCAAAGGGGTCTTGGTACCAAAGTTCACCTTAGTAGGGCCTTCCACCCTAAACGGATGGCCAAGCCAAAAGGAAAATTCAAACCTTTAAGATATTCTTAGGGTTTGTGTTTTGGAGTTGAGGGGTAGTTGGGATGAACATCTTCCTTTGATTGAATTTGCATACAGTAATAGATATCACTCTAGCATCGATATGGCTCCATTTGAGGCTCTTTATAGGAGATGATGTAGATCACCGGTCGGTTAGTTTGAGTTTGGAGAGGTGGCCTTTTTGGGATTGGATCTGATTATTGATGAGCTTGAGCAGGTTAAGATGATTAGGGAAAGGTTAATAATAGCCAAAATTGGACAAAAATCCTATGCCGATGTAAGAAGAAGACACCTAGAATTTCAATTGGGTGATTGGGTCTATTTGAAAGTTTCTCCAATGAAAGGTATGGTCTGTTTTGGTAAAAAAGAGAATTTGATTCCAAGGTATGTTGGTCCATACGAGGTGATAAAGAGGGTTGGCAAAGTGGCTTACGAGTTGAAGTTTCCTAGTGAAATGAATTTGGTTCTTCCAGTATTCCATATTTCTATGTTGAGAAAATGTGTTGGTGATCCTAATATCATTGTGCCTCTTGGTATGGTGGGTGTTGTTGAGGATAACTTGATTTATGAGGAGGCTCCATTTTAGATCTTAGATAGGCAAGTAAAGAGATTGAGGAACTAGGAGGTAACATCTATTAAGGTCCTTTAGAGGAACCAACAAGTCAAAAGTACAACTGGGGAGGCGGACATACAAAAATGGTATCCTTATCTCTTCCACTCCACTAAAGTCTAAGGTACTAATTCTATGTCCCTTATGTGATGTCAAGTCTTATATGTCATCCCTATATCATTCATGTGCATTCATGTTTAAGTTGGAAAATTATGATGATTTTATACCTATGATGAGATTTTTAAAGTGATATTTAAATGTAATATTGCATCCATGTTGGGGTCTGATTTTTTCATGATTATTTTTTTCTTGTAAGTCTCTTCTAAATTCAGTGACGAATGTTCCCAAGTGGGAGATATTGAAACGGCCCCAAAAGAAGTGCCTAAAAATGTGCCTCGGAAGTGCCCGGAATCTTGTTTTCCGTATATCTAAGAATCCATTTGTTATTTCAAAAATCCGACTTGATATACTTGTTCAAGTGGTCCAAATTAGGGTGACAAAGGTCTAACCTTGAATTTAAAGCAAAGGAATCAAATTATGAAATTTCACTTGGTGCAATTTCCAGTGTGGGTCCGCGACCTCTCCGTAACGCGGAGAGGTGTATTTCCCACACTTTTTTTCCTAGTCAGTCCAGATTTTTCTAAGTGTTGGTTCTAAGTATTCCAAAATGTGTTTTTACCTATATTTAGCCTTATTTCACCCTCATATCACCCTAAACATTACCCAATACTCACCAAGACACTTAGCCAAATATTTGCTCCTAAAATTCAAGTCCCAAACTCAAGACCAATCTTAAGGATTTCATCAAGGATCTCACTCAAGCTTCAAGTCTCCATTTCCAATCTTCTTTAAGGGTTCTTCAAAGATGAGGTATGTGGTCCTTCCACCCATGGTGCCTGAACCCCCTTTGTACTAATATTTCATGATTTAAAGTTGATTTTACATGTGGTCTTGTATATTGAGAAACTTACTGCACAGTGATTTTAGTTCATGAAAGTATGGTTGTTTAAGCATGTTTTGAGCTCTAAGTCTTGGATCTAATGTTGGATTTGATGAGGGTTTTTGATGTAAATGTCTTGGGGGTGTTTCAAGGTGTTTATTAATGGTTTAACTATAGAATTTCTTGCATGATTTCATCTCCAAATTGCATGGCCTTTTATCCCCATTACATACCCCCAAGGTAACAAAATATCCGGATGTGTTTTCTTGAGGATTTGAAGGTCCAAAGCATAAGATATGATATGAATGATGTTTTAATTATGAAATGAGCTTATGTACATGATATACTCTATATAAAGTGTTGCATTAGACCATGCCCAATCCGAGAACTAAGAGCCCGGACAACCAAGGTGGGGGTTTGTACTCATCAACCATGTGAGGGGTTTGTACCATATCACCAGGGTGATGGGTGAGATCATCATCAACCGAGGTGGGGCTTTGTGCTCATCAAATCATGGAGGGGTTTTACTTCGCCACTTGGGTAATATGGTGTGATTATCATCAACCATGTAAAGGGTTCGTACCACACCACCAGGGTGATGGGTGAGATCATCATCATCCGACCAAGGGGTTTATACCTTAGAAGTCTAGTTGGTCTATGCTTCACTAATGATACCCTATATGAGCATGAGTTACTTAAGCATGTTTTACTTATGCATTGATCATACACATCACATTATTATATCATGCCTATTGTTTATTGTCACACATGTTGACTATGAAGCTTATCTATTGCTGCATTGCATCCCACATACTTAGTACATTCAAACATACTAGCACATGCTCTTGCCTACATGATATCACCATATAGGAACCGGCGGTCAAGTTGATCATCCTCCTCCTCCACGTAGGTAGATCGGTTCTACTCAAAGCTTGTTGGTAAGTCCTCCACTTCAGGGACTTTAGTCTATGTTGCTATTATCTATGTATTGAGTCACTTTCTTATGTTCTATTTTGACTATGAGGGTGAGCCTGGTTACTTTTTCTTGGCCCCTGCCCTCTTTATGTATTTAGAGGTGTTTGTTGGATAAGTTATGTATATTTGATATGAGCTTTGACTCCTTGTCTCTTGATGATGTTGATTTGCAAGCTACCCTTAGCCCTTTGTGCCTTAAGTGTCATTTTATGTCTTTTACATGCTTCCGCGACCAATGATGTGTAATGATAAGTTGAGAGGCTTGTTTGGGGTTCCTTCGGGTTCCCCATTTGCCGTGCCACATCTAGGCCCTAGGCTTGGGTTGTGATATGTATATCGCCAATGTCTAGATACAAGAGATAGCCATCAATAGAAAGGAACTGCAAAGAAACTAGTTCTGTTGGTGCTTACAAAAAGTCTCTCGAGTGCTCCTGAAGTTCCCCAACTTAGATATCATGGCTCGTACCTGGACCTGCACCATAGGAAGAAGCAGAAGTAGGGGTGAGTACTAGAAAAGCAGACAGTAGGCATCATTAATTGACCAAGTGAAGCAGTAAACGTATATAAAGCCCAAATCTAAAGAGAATTACAGCAGTGTAGCAAAACAAACTCTGATCAAGGCATAGGCATGTTCGGAAACTCTCAAGCCAGCATAAAGATAACCAAGGAGATGAACAAAGATAGCTAAAACAACCCAAGTGATGACCACGATAACCTAAACCAATCCATGTGATAAACATCGAACCATTGACCAAAACTATGCAGGCTCATACCACAACTAACCCCAACTAAGGTATAGTGTTGTACATGGGTGTAAGGCCCTAATACCTATATCTATACGCCGATCAGGCCCCCATAAGCCTAGAAGGTACACCCGCGCACAATAATAGTGCCGACAAATAATCAAAGAATCCAATAGAATCATCAAAAAGCCCAGCTCTCCACATCATCAGAACAAGGGTCAGGTGTACGTGGATGTAAGGCCCTAATATCTAAGCCAGAACACCCCTGGCCCCTTTTAACCTAGAAGGTAAACCCATGAACAATCAAGGTATGAATAGATGTGCGGATCCATGAGTAATCAATCATGAGCTTCGCCCCAACAATCAAATAAATCTAGGTCCTCGACCTTGTGTCATCACGTTGTAGCAATCTAAAATATAAATAGAGAATGGTGGGACGTATCTTTCACAAAAGAAAGAATCTCCCTCACATAAAAAGTGTGTCTCAACTCAGAATATCAATCAACGGTGCCTAGCCCCAAAAGTGTAGTCAGCGGGGCCTCTGAGCCTAAAGCCACGACAGTTGCTTAGACCCCTTTAGAATTGACACCCTAGTCTCGGACACTCGGACATGACCATCAGGGAATTGGAACATGGGGCGCATCACCCGAGATCTCAAAAACTTGGACATGGCTACTGGAGACTTGAACTACAGGATGCATTGTTTAGGTCTTGCAGCATAGTCTCAACCAATCTCTCACTAGCCTATTTGGATCTGGATTCCCCAATCATACCACCTCTCTCAATAGAATCATCCCTATCGAACCGCATAATACACCACTCCAATCAGATAAATATAGATAACCCAACATCAGATGGAAATAACCAGTGCACAACAACTACCAATAGTACATCGGAGTGTATATATATCACCAATCAATGTAAAGTCATGCCCAAAGTAGGCCAAGAACACCATAACCCCATCCATCACAAGTGCCTAGGGTAAACATAGCCAACCATGGTAAATTAGAAGTATCCAGGATAACCAAATCTAGCAAAGTCGTATCTATACAAGAATTAGATGGTAGTATGGCATAAAATCATTTTCTATGCAGTCTCCAGGTCATCATATCACAGTAGTAACAGGCTATACATACACATACTAGCACAAGCCAAGTCAGCACACATGCCTGTCCCAAGGAACTTGTAACACCCCATATTTTACATATACTAATGCTATGTAAATGAATCATGTTATGGTTTGGTCAAATTAGCATCAATTCTTGAAAGTGCTTGAATCTCGTGTTAATGGGCGATATGTGAGTCTAAATGCTTAAGAGGATCGAGGGTAGATATGTGTTGGTACTAAATTAAGGATATATTATCCCTTAACTAAGTAAAAGAATTGGGGTTATTGTACGACTTAATAATCTATTAGGTGAGACACCTACTTTCTTAGCTTAAAGTTGATAGCTAAACGGATGAGGCTCGACACCGAATTAGTTCAAGTTCGATTATGAATAAATTCCATGTTAAGGGTGTAACTTTAGCCCATATTTTAGTATCATTAATGGACCTTATTTTCAGTCCAAGAAGATTTTAAAAACGTCCAAAGTATACTACAAAACACTTGGCCTTTTGGACCCAAAACAAACTAAGAAAAAAGCTAGAAATTGGCAGCAAAGGTCCATCATATTTGAGACCCAATTAAGCCCAATTTTGGAGGATAAGATGCTACAATAATATACTATTAATTGGTGTCATTATCAGGTCAAGAGTGGAAGAGAATGTTGGCCAAAATCAATCTTCAAAAATGGGTTAAGTGCAGCAGCACTAATTCATTCCACTAGGGAATAAAGTTTCAGCTTTCTTAAAGTCATTTGTCCTCTCTATAAATGACTTCACCAAGCTGCAAACTCAATTGTATAAGGCTTTTAAAGGGAGTCCATAACCTACAAAGCAAAGGTAAGCAATTATAGTTGTGTATTTAGTATGATTTCTTCGTGAAAACAAGAAGTACATGATAGTATCTTTGCTGAAAATTCTGGACAGCTTGTGTCCAAAATGTTGCTGCACACTTGCCTTTTATTTTGGTGACTTTTATATGGTTTTTGGGCTTTATCATAAAGATACTTTGATGTTATTAAAATGGTTTAAGTTATAGATATTGCTAGTATGGTTTCATCATGTAAAACAAGAAGTATATGCTATTATGTTAAGCTGGAAATTCTGGACAGCATATGTCCTAACTATTGTTGTGAATGTTTCTTGTTGTTCAAGAGGATTCTCTCTTAATTGGTTGGATGAAATATGAAGTGGTACTTATTTTCTAATATTATATAGGTTGTTGATCAAGTAGTTAAGTTGCTGCACCACTTTAATAGTCCACAAAGATTAGTTGTTATACAACGTCGTAACTTCACTTTTAAAAGAATCTTGAGAGCTGAAAATTGTAATATGTTATTCCACGACCTTAATATGTTTTGGGACTATTTTTGGACTATATTGAGACTGGTTTTATGTGATAAAAGTGTTGGAAACAATTTAGGAAAAGTTAAAACAAGTTTGGGATTGTTGGCGTCGAAATGTGGTGAAAGGATGTAATGTTATGCCGCTTGTTTGTTTGTTGTGAAGAATTATTATTTGTTGTGCCATGTGGGCTATTCTAAGACTGTTAAGGGTCTGAAAATAAGATTTACATGACGTATACATAAGAATGGTTGTTAGAAAATATGTTTATAAGTGAAAAGGTTGAAGAAAAATCTTTGTGTTGTTAGTTGAAAGCTTGCTTCTAATACTAAATATAGATTGAAGGTTGAAGAAAAAGGTTTATGATATTGGACAACCTAAAAATGTTGTATTGCTTCTAATACTAGTCTTATTACTTAATATATTGTAGCTAAATATTTGAGGAAAACCACAGCCACTCCAAGGTAGTAACGAGGTCATACAACGAGGTATGTAAGGCTACTTGATTTCTCATCACTTGGCATGAAACATAGATCGTTCGGTAAGCTTAGGCATTTATCTACTCCAACATGACAATTAGCCATATCTCCACCCTTTCACATATCATATTCTCTTATATATAGTTGTCTTCTAATCTACATACACATATAGATACTAAGTATTTGATTTTTTATTGCTAAACAAAGTTCATGAGTTGCTTCAGTTCATTTGCATTTCATTGTCTATGCAACATACTCTTTTCAATTTCATATTGTATTATATGATTAATTACATGGCACATGCTACATATACAGCCTTATTGCTCCAATATTATGACCACCAAAAGAATAATCTCAAAGGTAATTGAGAGATTCAGTATATAGTTTTGATAGGTGGTAACCCGAGGGGAATGAAGTAACACCTAGCCAGGGACGATCCTATCACGGGTGGTAGCCCGAAAGGGTTAAGGAAGAACCTAACAAAGGGATGCTCCCGATATTCCGAGGGGTGGAAGAATCACCTAGCCAGGGAAACATCTTATTAAGGGGGGTAGCCCCAGGGGTTAAGGAAGAACCTAGCGAGGGACGAACCCGATACAGTTCACCACTGATCAAATGGTCATTTACAGTACATGATGTGCACATATTATACAGTAAAGGTAAAGTGATATAAAGAACATTAAGTACTCGATCCCAAAGTATAACTAAAGGTGGTCTCTTATTCTACACTAGTGCATGGTTTTATTTGAGTTGTTATT
>JAOTQR010074125.1:0-13103 GCA_025774065.1 Solanum ossicruentum | reverse complement strand
TTGATTTCGTATCATTTGGCATGAAACATAGATTCCTTGGTAAGTAAAGGCATTTATCTACTCCTATATGTCAAGCAACCCTATGTCCACTCTTCCACATATTCATATGCTCTTACATATATACTTATCTTCAAAGTTACATACATATATGGATACTAAGTACATGAGTTCTTGTTGTTATATAAAGTTCATCAGTTGCTTCAATTCATATGTATTCCATTGTAGATTAACATACTCTCTTCATTTCCATATTGTATTGTATGATTAATTACATGCCATATGTTGCATATACAGCCTTATAGCTCCAATATTATAATCACCAAAAAGAATAATCTCAAAGGTAATATAAAGATAATGTATACAGTTTTGATGGGTGGTAGCCCGAGGGGGTTCACCAAGAACCTAGCATAGGGACGATCCCCGTACAGTATTACGGGTGGAAGTCCAAGGGGGTTTATGAAGAACCTAGCATATGGATGATCCTAGTACAGTTTATCGCTAATCAGTTGGTCATTTGTTTACAGTTGTGCATAGATTTTATAGTACAGATGATACAGTAAAGGTAAAGTGATATAAAGAATATAAAGTACTCGATCCCAAAGTATAACTAAAGGTGGTCTCTTATTCTACACTAGTGCATGGTTTCATTTGAGTTGTTATTTCATACACATTATTTGCTGCCTTACATATTCAGTATAGTATCTCGTACTGAGTCCCTTCCGGGGACCTGTATTTCATGCTGCAAGTACAGGTGCTAATAGATCTCCCCAGTAGAGTACGGAACATTCTACTGCAGTTACCAAGCTCTAGGTTGCTTTGGAGCTTTGTGTGTCTTTAGAACTTTTCTATTTGCATTATACAGTTTATTTAGACGGGGCTTGTCCCAAACATATGCAGATACTTTCCCTCCTTAGAGGCTTTGTAGACAGTGTAAACTAATGTGTGGTCATGTCTCGTATATTAGACAACATGGCCCCAACGTCATACCTATATGCATCTCCTTTTAACTTGTTAAAACCATTTATCTCCTCAGAAGTATGCTAAACATAGATATTACTTATTATATATATGCAAAATGTATACATATAGCTTGGTTCTCCTGCCTTATCGGTAATGGATGCCAGTCCGCCCTAACCGGACTTTGGGGCATGACAAACACAGTGTCATGGAGGGCCTTTAGTCACCATGTTCCTAAAACATTATGCCAAAGACTCTTGAGCCTATGTTACAAGCCAAGAAAGTCCTATAGTGATTCTAGTACAGGTGGTCGACGGTCGTAGTCATTAGTATAAGGGAAATCATATGGTATTGAGCATGGTATTTGACTAACTTTTGTGAGAGAGAGTGACTTTAGTTCCAAGAATTGTGTCTGAAAATATCATAATCAGTGGGGTATGGGACTTCTTTATGTGAGAGAACTTGCATTGTACTGCTGATTTTAGACTAATTGAGTGATCGTTGCTTATTTGTGGTTACCTTGATTGTTATAGTGGCACTGTCACATGTATTGAGTTGTATTGATTTGCTTGATAGCTATCTGATATGCATTTATGAGTGTTGTGGGTATCTGCGCATGAGATTGAGATGATGTTTTCCAGTAGATTGAGCTATGCATGCTATTGTACTGCTTATGTAGATTCAGTTCAATGATTGAGGACAAGCAATAATTTTAAGTTTAGGGTGTTAATGTGCCATCAAAATTCAACACTTTGATGCATAAAACTTGGAATTTTGTGTGTTCGTAAAGTGATGTTAGTAGATTTGATGTGTTTTTGTGCTTCTTATTTAGGATTAAAGGATTTGGCATTATTTTGGGCTAAGTGTGTAGATGATGACATTTTTGCTGTTCTATGACACTTTTTCGGGCCATCGAAGTTTTGCAGGAGCCATAGAGTTGGTTTCGTAGCTAAATCCAGTGAAGGGGTAATTTTTTGAAGTTACATCTACGAAATATTAGATGAGCCATAGAATGAAGTTGATGTTTCCTAACCTGAGGATTGGCCAGTGGGAAGCTCTTACGAAGTCATCAGACAAAATAGTATACAGGTCATAAGTCCAAAGATGGCCCCTAGAAAGGTCATATAGAAGATAAGCCCAAATTTGAACATGTAGTGCACAAAGCCTCGATTATGAGTCGAAGAGGTTTATATGGACCGTAAATATACTCCTAGTGCCTATCGAATCTAGTTCACTTATTTTGATTTGGTTTTGCATTTTAAATAGTGTAAATAGATTTTTTATTGTTATTTTTAGTATGGAACATTAGAAAACCAGTACACAACAAGGAGAAAATTGAGAAGCACTTCGGAAACAATATTTTGTGATCTTAATTCATATTTTTTCCATTGAAGAGCAACTAGGATTTCTTGTTCTTAATTTCATCTTTTCAAGTACTTAATTATGTTATTCAATATCATGATGTCACAACCCAAGCCTAGGGTCTAGACATGATACGGCGAATGGGGAACCCAAACGAACCCCAAACAATCCTCTCAACTTATCATTACATATCATTGGTCACAAAAGTATGTAAAAGACATAAAACTAGCATAAGGGGCTAGGGGATAGCTTGCCAAAACATTAACATCAAAGACAAGGAGTCATAGCTTATATCATAATTACACAACTTTTCCAACAAACACCTCTAAAAACATAGATAGAGCAGGGGCCAAGAAAAGGTAAACAGGCTCACCCTCATAGTCAAAATGGAACATAAGAAAGTGACTCAATACATGGATAATAGCAACAAAGACTAAAGTCCCCGAAGTGGAGGACTCACCAACAATCTTGGAATAGCATCAACTTGGCATGTGGAGGAGGAGTATGATTAACTTGAGGGCTAGTCCCTACATGGTGATATCACATAGGCAAGAGTATGCATTAGTACGTTTGAATGTACTATGTAAGTTGGGTGCAATGCAATAACAGATAGCCATCATATTCATAATGCAAACACTAGACAATAGGCATATTATAACAATATGACATATATGACTAATGCATAAGTAAAACATGCTTTCAATAAATCATGTTTGTATGAGAAATCATATGTGTATAAGAGACCAAACAAGAATCCCAACTATGATTGGGAGGTGACATTCACACCTGGACACCCTGGTGGTAAGGTATTTCACCCTTCACATGGTTGATGCCATTCACACCTGGACACCCTTGGTAGCAAGGTACTACATCCCTCACATGGTTGATGCCATTCACACCTGGACAAACTAGTGGTGAGGTACTACACCCCTCACATAATTGATTCCATTCACACCTAGACACCTTGGAGGCAAGGTACATACCCCTCGCATGGTTATCCGGGCTCCTATACCACTCGGATCGGGCATGGTCTAATGCAACACATTATGTAGAGCATACATATCATGTACATAAGCTCCTTTCATCATCATAACATCAATCATATCATATCTCATATTTTGGACCATTAAATCCTCAATAAAACATAACGGGACATTTTATCAATCACCTTAGGGGTGTATAATTGGGATAAAAGACCATATAATTTAGAGATGAAATCATGTAAGAAAATTTGTAGTAAAAACCTAAATGTACACCTTGCAACACCCCTAATAAATTTACATCAAAACCCCTTTTAAGATCCAACATTAGATCAAAGATTTGGACCTCAAAACATGTTAAAACAACCCTACTTTCACAAACTAAAATCACTGTGTAATAAATTTCTCAATATACAAGACCCACATGGAAAATTAACTTTAAATCATGCAATATTAGTAAAAAGAATTCTTAGGCACAAAGGATGGAAGGAACCTATAGTTCAACACCAAATACTTTAGGTTTGGAGAATTCTTGCTGAAGTTTGAAAATGGAAGCATGAAGCTTAAATAAAATCCTTATTTCCTGATGAGGTTTTTGAGTCTTGAATTTTGTAGTGAAATATGCTATGTGTGTTCGGGAGTATTGGCAAATGTTTAGGATGATATAAGGGTGAAATTTGGCTAAGTATAGATCAAAACACGTTTGGGAAACTTGGGCCCAACACTTTTGGGCCGCAAAGGAAAACACTGCAAGGTAAAATATACCTCTCCGCATCGCGGAGGAGACGCGGAGAAGGAATTACACTAAAGCGTACCCTTGGTGCGTGGCGGAGGGAACACGTAAACCTCATTGGAATTTGTCACTTAAAATTTTATAATTGCTAATCTTTCACTCCTAAATCGAGGTTAGACCCATTATTACCTAATTTTGACCCCGAGCACAAATATGAAGTCGGATTTTTGAAATGGTCAGTAGATTTAAAGATATATAGAAATTAAAATTTTGGGCATTCCGAGGCATGTTTTGCGACACTTTTTGGGATTGTTACAATATCTCCCCTTTGGGAACATTCGTCCCCGGGTGTAAAAGAGACTTACAAGACAAGAGCGATCATGAGAAAATTAGCCCGAACACGAATGCAATGAACATACAAAACACCATTTTCAAATTCTCACATAAGTGTAAAATCATCATAAGTTTTCCAACTTAAGCATGAATGCATATGAATGATATAGGGGCTGAAATGTAAGACGAAATCACATCTGAGACTTAGGATTAGTACCTTAGGCTTGAGTGGAGCTGAAAAGATAAGGATACTGCATTTGCATATCCGCTTCAGCCTCCCAAATAGCACCTTCGACTTGTTGGTTCCTCAAAAAGATCTTAACGGATGTCACATCCTTGTTCCTCAATCTCTTCACTTGCCTGTCAATGATCTGAACCATAACCTCCTCATAAGTCAAGTTATCCTCAACAACACCCAAAACATCAAGAGGCACAAAGGTATAAGGATAACCAAAACACTTTCTCAACATAGAGACATGGAACACCGGATGAACCAAATTTATTTCACTAGGCAACTACAACTCATAAGCTACCTTTCCAACCCTCTCTATCACCTCATAAGGCAATAGACCTTGGGCTCAACTTCCCCTTTTTACTAAAACAGACCACACCTGTCATTGGAGAAACCTTCAAATAGACCCAATCACCCACTTGGAATTCTAGGTCTTTCCTCCTTACATCGGCATGGGATTTTTGTCAACTATGGGTTGTCCTCAACCATTCCCTAATCATCCTAACCTTCTCAAGCGCATCTATAACCAGATTCAGCCCCAATAATGGCACTTCTTTCTCCAACCTTAAACCAACCCACCGGTGATCTACAACATCTCCCATAAAGAGCCTTAAAAGGAGCCATACCGATGCTAGAGTGACAGCTATTGTTGTAAAAAAATTCAATCAATGGAAGATGGTCATCCCAAATACCTTTAATCTCCAAGACACAAGCCCTAAGCATATCCTCAAGTGTTTGAATTGTACTTTCAGCTTGGCTATCTGTTTGAGGGTGGATAGTCAAACTAAGGTGAACTTTGGTACAAAGACCCTTTGAAAAGACCTCCATAAGTGTGAAGTAAATTGTGCGTAACGATCTGATATAATGGATAAAGGAACCCCATGTAACCTCACTAACTCATGGATGTACAATCTTGCATACTCTTCAGCCCCATATATAGTCTTTACTAGTAGAAAGTGAGCCGATTTCATCATCCTATCAACCACCACCCATATAGAATCAAAACTTTTCCTAGTCTTGGGCAACCCAACCACAAAATCCATAATAATTACCTCTCACTTCCAAGTAGGAATCTCTATGTCTTGGGTCAGGCCACCCGGCTTTCTATGTTCGGCTTTGAGTTGTTGACAAATGTGCCAACCAAAAATAAATATAGCAATGTCCCTCTTCATGCCTCCCTACTAATACATATCCCTCAAGTTTTTATACATTTTGGTGGAGCTAGGGTAGATAGAATAAGAAGAGTTATGGTCCTCAACAAGAATTCTCTCCCTCAAACCATCAACATATAGCACACACAACCTACCTTTGTATCTAAGGGCCCCATCTCCCCCTTTGAAGAAAACCTCTATTTTTCCCTCTTTCACCAAGGCCTTCAATTCAAGCAAAAAGAGTCTAGATCTTGTTTTGCTATCACCTCATCAACCAAGGAAGACTTGGACCCATCAATAACCACAACACCATTATCACCAACCTCTTCTAACCTAGCCTCAAAATTAGCCAACCTATGCTCCTCCTTAGCCATCTCCCCATCAACACCATCCACATGAGCTAGGCTACACATAGACACCCAACTCAAAGCATTCGCCACAACATTTGCCATACTCAGATGATAATGCACACTCATATCATAATCGAGAAGTTCTAGACACCTTCTTTGTCTCAAGTTGAGATCTTTTTGTGTGAAGACATATTGAAGGCTCTTATGGTCGGTGAAGATATCAACATGCACCCCATACAAATAATGAGGCTAAATCCTTAATGCAAACACCACAGTGACTAAATCCTTTCATGCACTTTGATTTGTCTAGAAGCATGGGCTATGACCTTAAACTTTTGCATTAGCACACAACCTAAACACACTCTAGATTCATCATAATACACAACAAAACCCTCAAGCCCAACCGGTAGTGACAATATAGGAGCAGACACAAGTCTATCTTTCAATGTTTGGAATCCTTTCTCACATTAATCTATCCACTCAAACTTAACCCTCTTTTGACTCAGTTTTGTCATAGGGGAAGAGATGAAGGACAAGCCATTCACAAACCTTCTATAGTAATCCTCAAAGCCTAAGAAGCTCCTAATATCCAATGTGGTCAATGGTCTAGGACAATGCCTAATCACATTAGTCTTCATAGGATCCACTTTAATGCCATACCCTCACACGGCATGACCCAAAAACACAACCTCCTTCAACCTAAACTCACTCTTGTCATATAGCATACAATCTCTCCTCCCTTAGTTTTTGCAACATGACCCTCAAATGGCTCATTTGCTCCTCCCTTCTATGTGAATAGATCAAAATATCATCAATGATGACCACAACAAAGGAAACATGGTAGGATTTGAAGACACTACTCATTAGGTCCATAAAAATGGCCGGTGCATTAGTTACCCCAAAGGACATCACCATAAATTAATAGTGCCCATATCTAGTCTAGAAGGTCATCTTGGGAATATCACACTCCCTCACCCTAACTTGATGGTACCTGGACCGAAGATGAATCTTAGAGAAAAAGCTAGCCCCTTGCAATTGGTCAAACAACTCATCAATTCTCGGAAGAGGATACCTATTCTTTATAATGACCGTATTGAGTTTTCGATAATCAATACATATTCTAAGTGACCCATCCTTTTTTTCACAAACAATACTGGAGCACCACAAGGTGATTGACTAGGTCTAATAAATCTCTTTTCCAACTAATATTTCAATTGTTCCTTTAACTCCTTCAACTCCACCGGAGCCATACAGTAAGTAGGAATGGAGATAGGTTGAGTGTTGGGAAGAAGATCTATGCCAAAGTCTATCTCCCTTTCAGGAGGGACGCCGGGAAGGTCATTCGGGAAGACATCAAGAAACTCATTTACAATCGGGACCGACTCTATGGAAGGGACCTTGTACTCCACATCTTCAACCCTCACAAGATAATACAAACACACTCTAGAAATCAACTTATGGGCTTTAATGCATGAAATGAATCTACCCTTGACCACCACATCTTGACTTTCCCACTTAAGGATGGGTTCATTTAAAAATTGAAACTTCAAGGGTTCTAGAATTAATGGTAGCATAGTATGCATACAACCAATCCATCCGAAGAATGACATCAAATTCTACCATGTCTAATTCAACAAGATCACAAGGTAATCACTTATTCAAAATGCAAATAGGACAACTCCTAAAAAAATTTTTAAAGCAACAATAGAGGTAATAATAGGAGTAGACACTTCATATGACTCATTTAAAAACTCAGGAATAACATGAAACATTTTACCAACAAGAGGAGTAAAAAGGAAAGAGTGGCACCCGAAGCAATCAAAGCATACATATCAAAGTCAAATATTTTCAACATATAAATAAAAACATCGGGGATCTCACCAACCCCTTATATCCCATGTAAAGAATAAAACTGATTGTGCCTTAGGGCACCATCTTGAGGAACACCTCTACCAAATGGAACAACATTTGCACCTCGGACCTTCTCACAGTTTCGTGGACAATCCACCCTCTAGTGACCAAGCTCCCCACATTCAAAACATGCCTTGGAACCCTTCAAACATGGTCCTTTGTGATTCTTTCCACATCTAAGACACACATCATTAGGAAACATTCTGCCCACACCTTGAGTCCTAAGTCATTGGTAAACCTCCTATTAGTAGCATGAGTTGGCCCTTGGCCTTGATGATGTCTAGCACTCTTTTGAAACCTACCTTTGAAATGGGTCCACTTGGCCTCATGACATTTCTTTTTTCTCAACTTTTCTTACTCCATTCACTCAGCATAAGACATCAATCGAGACAAATCCATATCACTAATTAGCAAGGAAGATCGGCAGTCATAACTTACCAAGTCGGAAACCCCATAAAAAATTTGTTCATCCTCAACCTAGGATTGGCCACGTAGTGAGGAGTATAATTTTAAGTTGATTAAATTTGATGTTATGCTCCCTCACCCCCATAGCACCTTATTTCAAGTTTATAAACTCTATGAACTTTGCCTTTGTAAGTTCAAGAGGGAAAAACCAATTATGGAAGGACAATTTGAACTCCTCCCAAAGCACCATAGTTCAATTACTCATACAAAATTAGGGCAACCCCTTTCGGTTGGTTTGCCGCCAACTATGCCTTTTCATTTGGACCAACACCCATGATATTCAAGATTTGGTAAACCTCATCAATGAACTATTGTGGGTCTTCATCCACTATTGACCCATGGAAAACCGAAGGATTAACCCTTATAAATTCGCTTACCCTAGCTCCCAGGGTGTTAGCATTAGGGACTTTGTCCCCTTGTTGGACTTGGTTGACCACCACTTTGGCAAGCATAGTAAGAGCATCTCGGAGCTCACCATTGTTAGGTTGCTCTTCGGGAGTTTCGGCCCGTCTTCCTCTAGTGTTCGGTATAATCTAACATAGAAAAGAATAATCATTTAGGGTGAAACTTACCACAACTCTATAGCACGACTTAGAATATAAAGAAGGGAAACATTTCCTAAGATGCCTCAAAGCCTCCTACTCATAGTCATGGCGCGTATCACAAAAATGTATAGGACTCTATTCGACGCGGTGTCTTGGACTTGGAGGATCTATAATCTAGTGCTTTAATACCAAAATTTTCACGACCCAAGCCTAGGGCCTAAATGTGACACAGCAAATAGGGAACCCAAAGGAACCAAAAATAAGCCTCTCGACTTATCATTACATATCATTGGTCGCAGAAGTATGTAAAAGACATAAAACGAGCATAAGGGAAAAAGGGCTAAGGGATAGATTGCCAAAACATCAATATCAAAGACAAGGAGTCAGAGCTCGTATCATAATTACATAACTGGTCCAGCAAACACCTCTAAATAAATAGATAGAGCGGGTGCGAAGACAAGGTAATCGGGCTCGCCCTCATAGTGAAAAAGGAATATAAGAAAGTGTCTCAATACATGGATAATAGCAACATAGATTAAGGTCCACGAAATGGAGGATTCACCAACAAGCTTGGAATAGCACCGACTAGCCATGTGGAGGAAGAGGATGATCAACTTGAGCGCCGGTCCCTACATGGTGATATCACCTAGGCAAGAGTATGTGTTAGTACGTATGAATGTACAAAGTAAGTGGGGTGCAATACAACAATAGATAGACATCATATTCACAATGCATACGTTAGACAATAGGCATAGTATAACAACATGGCATGTATGATCAATGCATAAGTAAAACATGCTTTTAATAACTTATGCTCATATAAGATATTATATGTGCAGAAGACACAAATCTATAATCCTAACTATGATTGGGAGGTGTCATTCACACATGGTCACCCTTGTGGCAAGGTATGACACCCTTCACATGGTTGATGCCATTCACACCTAGACACCCTGGTGGCAAAGTACTACACCCCTCACATGGTTGATGTTGTTCACACTTGGATACCCTAGTGGCAAGGTACTATACCACTTACATGGTTGATTTCATTCACATATGGACACCCTGGTGGCAAGGTACATACCTCTCACATGGTTATCCGGGCTCCTATACCTCCCGGATCGGGCATGGTCTAATGCAACATATTATATAGAACATATATATCATGTCCAAAATCTCATTTAATCATCATAACATCAATTATATCATATCTCATGCTTGGGACCTTCATTTCCTCAAGAAAACATAACCTGACATTTTATCAAACACCTTGGGGGTGTGTAATAGGGGTAAAAGAGCATGCAATTTAGAGATGAAATAATGCAAGAAAATCCATACTAAAACAATCAATCAACACCTTTCAACAACCCCAAGAAATTTACATAAAAATGCCTCATCAAATCCAATGTTACATCCATGATTTAGAGCTCAAAACATGCTAAAACAATCATACTTTCATGAACTAAAATCATTGTGCAGTAAATGTCTCAATATGCAAGACTCACATGTAGAATTAACATTAAATCATGCAAAATTTGTAAAACGGAGGCTTAGACACCATAGGTGGAAGGACCCAATGGTTCAACACTACATACCTTAGGTTTGGAGAAGTTTTTGCTGAAATTTGAAAATAGAGGCTTGAAGCTTGAAGAAAATCCTTAGTTCTGAATTATGGTTTTGATTCTTGAAATTTGGAGCGAGTATATGGTTAAGTGTTTAGGGAGTATTGGAAAATGTTTATGATGATATAAGGTGAAATTTGGCTAAGTATAGCTAAAAACACCTTTGGGAAACTTGGGCCCAACACTTAGAATAATTTGGGCTGCATAGGAAAACACTTCAAGGCAAAATGTACCTCTACGCCTCTTGGAGGGGACACGGAGAAGGAACTACACTAAAATGTGCCCTTGGCGCATCTCGGAGGGAAAGCGCAAACCTCCCTAGAATTCATCACTTAAAAATTTATAATTGCTAATCTTTCGCTCTTAAATCGGAGTTAGACCCTCTTTCATCTAAATTTTACCCCCTGATCAGAAATGTGAAGTTGAATTTTTAAAATAGTCAACAAATTTTAAGATATACAAAAATTTAAATTACGGGCATTTCGAGGCACATTTTGGGGAACTTTTTGGGTTCATTACACATGATTCCTGCATCTACAATGGATATGAGTGGCTGAATCCCTTACTAGGGTTGCGGGAACCAAATAATTAGTAATTCTGAGAAAAGGTGCATGCATGTATTAGTTATTGTCATACCCCAAAGTCTGGTTAGTAAGGACTGGCACCCGTTGTCGATAAGGCTCGGGAGAACCAACCTATATCTATGCACTTTGTCTACATATTATAAGGAATTTTCTATGTTTGGCATGCTTCTAGGAGGATAAACGGAAATAACAATCTTAGATGAGATGTGTATATCTAGACCGTTAGGACCACGGTGCCTAAAATACGAGACATGACCGCACTTTAATTTACATAGTCTACAGAACCTCTAGTCAAGAGAAATTATTTGCTAATGTTCGAGATAGGCCCCATCTAAATTAACTATATAATGTAAACATATAAGTTCTAAACACACACAAAGCTCCGGAATAACCTGTAGCTTGGTAACAGAAGCTGAATGTCCTATACTCTACTGGGAAAATCTACTAGCACCTGTATATACAACATGAAATGCAGGTCCCTCGTAAGGGACGTCAGTACGTGATAATATACTGATTATGAAAGGTAACAAATACTGTATATGAAATACAACTCAAATGAAAGTATGCACTGTCATAGGATAAGACCACCTTTAGTTATACTTTGGGATCGATACTTTATGTTCTTTATAGTTCTTTACCTTTACTGTATAATCTGTGCATATCATGTACTATAAATGACCAGCTGATCAATGGTATAACTGTATCAGGATCGTCCTTGGATAGGTTCTTCCTTAACCCCTCAGGCTACCACCCGTAATAAGATTTTTCCCTGGCTAGGTGATTCTTCCATCCCTTGGGATATCGGGATTGTCCCTGGTAGGTTCTTCCTTAACCCCTCGGGCTACCACCTATCAATAAACACTATGCTTTATCTTTCAATTATCTTTGAGATGATTCTTTTGGTGGTCATAATATTGGAGCTTTAGGGCTGTATATACAACATATGACATGTAGATAATCATAAAAGGCAATATGGCAATGGAAAGAGTATGTTACATTAATAATGCAATGCATATGAAATGAAACAACTCGTGAACATTAGTTAGTAACAAGAGTTCATGTAACTTGGTATCCATGTATAGATGTAGATTCGAAGGTTATTGTGTATGGAATCATATGAAAATGTAACACAAGTGGAGACACAATTAATTGTTGTGTCGGAGTTGGTAAATACCTTTATGTACCAAGAAGAAATCTATGTTTCATGCCAAATGATACAAAATTAAATAGCCTTACATACCTCATTATATGACCTCGTTACTACCTTGGAGTGGCTATAGTTTCCCTCAAATATTTAGCTACAACATTTTAAGCAGTAAGAGTAGTATTAGCAACAACAAAACACTTCTACGCAGTCTAATATCATAAAAACAATCACCCGGAAAACAAACTTTCAATTAATGACGCAAAGGTATTTCTTCAACCTTTTCACTTATAAACGTATTTCTAACAACCATTCTTTTGTACATGTCTTGTACCTCTTATTTTCAGACCATTAAAAGTCCTCAAAAATCCCACAAAGCACAACACATGACGATTTTCCACAACATACAAATAAGCGGCATTACGTTACATCCTTTCACCATACTTAGACGTCAACACTCCCAAACTTGTTTTAACTTTACCAAAATTATATCCAACATTTTGACACATAAAAATAGTCTTAAGATAGTCCAAAAATAGTCCCGAAATAGGTGAAAGTCATGGAACAACATATTACAATTTTCAGTTCCCAAGTTTCTTTTAAGAATGAAATTACGACGTTGTACAACAACTCATCTTTGTAGACTATAAAAGGGGTGCAATAGCTTAATTACATGACTAACAACCTATATATTGTTATAACATAAGTCTTACTTCATAATTCATCCAACCAAT
>JAOTQR010074115.1:0-13104 GCA_025774065.1 Solanum ossicruentum | reverse complement strand
AAAAATCAAGAAGTATATGATAATATGTTATGCTGGAAATTCTGGACAACATGTGTCCAGAAAATTGCTGCACACTTGCCTTTTGTTTTAGTGGCCTCTTTATGGTTTGTGGATAGTATTATAAAGAGAATTTGATGTTTTTAACATAGTTTGAGTTATATTTAGTACCCTAAGATTGCTGCCCTAATTTTGGTTTCATTTAACAACGTAATTTTATTGTGCTATCTTAAGTGTAATGTTGATTGGTATTTGTGGGCTATTGGATGGAAAGCTATTGGATCATGTCCTTCATGACTTCTTGGGTGCTGTTCTAAGACTGTATTAGTACTCTTTGTATGTTTAAATGTTGTTGGAACAGTTTGGGTAGAGTTGGAAAAGGTTTGGAATGGTCGACGTCGAAATGTAGCAAAGGAGGGTAACGTTATGCTGTCCATTTATAGGTTGTGTAGAATTGTAATATGTTGTTCCATGACCTTTCCCTGCTTTGAGACTATTTTTGGACTATTTGAATACTGATTTTATGTGGTTAAAACATTGGAAACAATTTAGGTAAAGTTAAAATAGTTTTGGGATTGTTGACGTCGAAGTGTGGTGAAAAGATATAACGTTATGACGCTTGTTTGTATGTTGTGAAGAATTGTTATATGTTGTGCTTTGTTGGATGTTGTAGGACTATTAAGGGTCTGAAAATAAGATGTACATGACATGAACATAAGACTGGTTGTTAGAAAATACGTTTATAAGTGAAAAGGTTAAAGAAATGTCTTTGCATCGTTAATTGAAAGCTTGCCATCTGGGTGATCATTTTTATGATATTGGACTGCCTAGAAGTGTTGTGTTGCTTCTAATACTATTCCAGTTACCTAATATGCTGTAGATAAATATTTGAGGGAAAGGCAGTCACTCCAAGGTAGAAATGAGGTCATACAACGAGGTATATAAGGCTACTTGATTTCGTATCTTTTGGAATGAGACATAGATCCCTCGGTAAGTAACGACATTTATCTACTCTAACATGACTAATAGCCATGTCTCCACTCTTGCACATATTCATATGCCCCTATATATATAGTTACCTTCAAATCTACATACATATGTGGATACTAAGTACATGAGTTCTTGTTGTAAAACAAAATTCATGAGGTTTTTCTTTCATTTCATATGCATTTCATTATTTATCTAACATACTCTCTTCATTGCCATATTGTGTATGAATATTTTCATGTCACATGTTGTGCATATAGCCCTATAGCTCCAAAGTTGTGACCACCAAAAGAATCATCTCAAAGGTAATTGAAAGATAAAGTAAAGTATATAGTGTTTGATGGGTTGTAGCCCGAGGGGCGGAAGCATCACCTAGCCAGAGACGATCCTATCATGGATGGTAGCCCGAGGGGTTAAGGAAGAACCTATCCATGGATGATCCCGATACAGTTTACCACTGATCAGTTGGTCATTTATAGTACATGATTTGCACAGATTATACAGTAAAGATAAAGTAATATAAAGAACATAAAGTATACGATCCCAAAGTATATCCAAAGGTGGTCTATTATTCCACACCAGTCATAGTTTCATTTGAAGTTGTTACTTCATATACAGTACTTTATGCCTTACATACTCAGTATATTATCTCATACTAACATCCCTTACAGGAGACCCACATTTAATGTTGTAGGTATAGGTGCTAGTAGATCTCCCCAGTAGAGTTCAGGACATCCAATGTTGTTACCAAGCCCAGGTTGCTTCAGAGCTTTGTGTCTGTCTAAAGCTTATATGTTTGCATTGTATAGTTAATTGAGGCGGGGGACTGTCCCTACCCTTATCAGATACTTTCTCTTATCTAGAGGCTTTGTAGACTATGTAAATTAAAGTGTGGTCATGTCTCATACTTTCGACACCATGGCCACAACGGCCTAGTCATATGCGTTTCCTTTTGGCCTGTGTCACTATTTACTTGCATAAAGACATGTTAAATATAGAAATCCTTTATAAAATGAATAGAAAGTTCATAAACATAGGTTGGTTCTGCCGAGCCTTATTGGCAACGGGTGTCGGTCCGCCCTAACGGGACTTGGGGTGTGACAAGTGCTGAGTCAATATATCCCATAAGAATACTTATACGTGTACATGCTTTCAATTGAGTCAATAGTCACTTCAAATCCTTTCAATGCACATTTAGTCTCAAAAACCAAAACATAATTCATAATCATGATACTCATGTATAGTAGTAGCTCATTCATTTAACAATATGGTGCAAGCACCCAATATTCTCATAGAGCCAATAACAATAGATATTGATGTGATCACGTTCTTGTCATAACTAATATTTTATCAAAAATCATTTACATGAACATAATTGGGCTTAATCTACCTCATAATATTTTAATAAAATTCAATGCTCATGAATGCATATGCTATGAGGGAGATGAGACCAACATGGGTAATAGAGATTAAAACTCAAATCAATAATACATTATGAAGTTCAAATAAAAACATAAGTAAAATTCATATTTAAAATATAATATAGGTTACCCATGATGTGTTGGTAAAAGTGGAGGGATTTGAAACATGTGAAGAAACATGTGGGAATACCTTATGATGTGTTGGAAAAAGTGGAGAAATTTATATTTTTTTGTAAATTTTGTGATACTTGATTGTGAGGTTGACATCGACGTCCCAATTATCTTGGGAAGACCATTCCTAGCCACTAGGCAAGCTTTAGTTGATATGAAAACTGGTCGACTCAAGTTAGATTGTATGATGAAAAAGTTGTCTTAGACATTTTTCAGTCCATGAAGTATCCCGATGAGCTCAAAAGTGAGGTTTGGGCAATTGGCGAAGTCTAGTAACCAATTTGTCTAAGTCGTACCACGATAATAAATCAAGCGCTACTTCGGAGGCAACCCAAGATATTTTATGTCAAGCCTAGATTTGAGTTTATTTTCAGTTTTTAGATTTATATGTAGTTGTTTTGTTTTGTTTTGTTTTGATTGCAATTTGTGACAATGAGTTGGTTGCATATTGCATAATTGTGTATTTCATGGAGAATATGCAGGTACAGGACTAACTCAGCAAATTTGGCTGAGAAAAGCATTAGGTCAAGTTTCTACGGCTGGGTCTATGAGGTCATAGATCAGTTTACTACTTGTAACCTATCTCATCAAAAGTTCCAATGAGTAGGAAAACTGTGCACTCCAATCCATGAGCCAACTTTGTGACTTGTAGATTAAACTATGAGTTGGACTGGGGTTCGTGGATCTCAGATAAGTTTCTAAAATTTTTCTAAGTGTTGAGGGTTCTATGAAACAATGATTTACGAGTCATAGATCCATCTACAACTTGTAATTAGGTTTCATAGGCCCAGACCCAATCATTTAATCAGTTGACCCGATAATGTATAAAATGGGGGGTCAAATTATTTTGACCCCACATTTGACATAATTTATTAAAATCAACCAAGGTTCACCTTCCCCTTATTTTTTCGAGTAGTTTCCAACCACCGCTGTTCATTTTCCCGATAAGATTTTTGGCACCTAGGTTTTCTTGATCATTCACTCTCTCATCTCTTCTTCATGTTCATCTTCACCTTTGGTAAGTTTTTGGCTACATTAGACCTTTAATTTGACTTGTTTTTAATAAATTGATTTGATGAGTAATATGGTGTTTGAACATGAAATATTAGTTGAATTTGAATTTGGAAATGTGCAATAGGGTTGCCCTTGATTGAATTGTTGCTTGAGTCTGGAATTACGTATTATGGACTTGTAATTGTAAATCATTGTGCGCATTGAAACCTCCACCATGCTTGTTACTAAACGATGTTAAATGATCTATGCTTGATGAATTGATGGGTGTTACCATGGGTGCATGATTTTGTGGAAGTCCAATAGGAATGGTCGGAACCGTAGGTTTATTCATGTTTAATCATTTTCAATAGGGTAAATATATGTTGAAATTGTTAGTAGTTGGATTGTATGATTAAAATATCTGAGTACTTATATTCTTACTTCGATGCTGGTAGAACTAGTGTTTTTAAATGTCTTGTGAAGTCCGTGCAATGGACTAAGAAGATTAGGTGCTTGAAATTTCTAGTTCACGAGAGGCTCTTATGGCCCGTAGAGTAATCTACGAGTCATTATTGCCCCTTGTATGAAATTCCAAAATCTTTATGTTCTTAGTATTCATCAGACGAGATGAACTACGATTCATAAATCACTTTAAAACTCATAGATAGGTCTCGTAGATCCCTGCTTGATTTTCAATTACTCTTTGGAAGTTTATATGACCCCAGTCTATGACTCGTAAACCACTTTACGAGTCATACTAGATCTAGTAGACTTTTCCAGTGATTAAAATTTTTCTAAAGCACTGGTCTACGAAAGTACTTTATGACTCATAAAAGGGCCTTCGTAGCACCCTTCTACAACTGATTCAGATTACTTTTTGCATTTTATTTCTTAATTCTTGGGTCTGATTATGGTGTGTTATCTCTATGTTTCAGGTATCATGGCCCCGAAAGGTAGATATGATGAGATTGAGGCTCTGAGGAAAAACCTCAGGGATGAGCCTTCAGATGATGAATATTAAAGTGACGAGTAAACCCCTCAGTCGAGTGGCTCATAGAGATCATTGATGTCAGACTGGACCCGAATGCTGCAATGCCACAGACAAGAGCCGTAGCCAAAGTTGCGGGTACTCAGGCTCAGATTGCTAGTCCTTACTAGTCTGACGAGGAAGGTAGTGATGAGAATAGGAGTAACATGCCACATATGACTCCTTCTAGAGAGGAACCTAGTTATGAGGAGGGCTCTAAGGAAGGAGCAGATGACGAGTCCTCCATCGCACCATCATCTTCATCAACAGAGGATGCCAATGCTAACTGGTGGTGCTTCAAAGGCATGGATGGGATTTTTAGAAAGGGTATGCAGTACAAGGAGCGGGGAAAGCCTACCTATTATAAATATGAGGAGTGCACAGTGATTTCTCATGGACTTAGCCGTGTCCCAAGTCTACAGGACACGATGATACATTACGGGCTCATGTGGCTGATAGTGTCACTTCGACAGTACTCTCCGATTTTGGTGAGGGAGTTCTATGCATCGTACAAAGCTACCGTTTAGCATAATCTTCCCAAGGGGAAGAACCCTCTCACTCAGCCCAGGTTGACAGAGATACGAGTAAGAGGCCAGTGGGTAGACATTTCGGAGGAGACTATCGGAGGTATGTTTTAAGGTCCCCAGTACCGTGCCCCCAGGTCAACAGTGGAGTTTGGTTACTAGTTAGGGAAGGCCAGGAACTCGTTGATTATGAAGGATCTTGAGCATCGGACCACACTAATGAGATGTGTGGCCTGTCATATTGTAGAGCAGGGTACGAAGCCTGCTTGGGTCACCACCCAGACGGAGCTAATCGTGAAGGCTTTACTTAGTTTTCCCGCCAAATTTTGGTGGGCTATTGTTAGATCACGTATCTGATCGACATTGGCAGATAATGCACTTAAGCCAGAGCGTGCAATTTTGGTTGCCAGTATCTTGGCTGGCTAGGACATAAATTGGGCCCAACTCATCGCTGAACAGGCACATGAGTCAGCGCTGAAGAGGGTCGCTCCATCCAATTTCCAGTTTTCGTCTACAGGCTCTGTGTTGAGTCTAGGATGGAGATTTTGCACCAGCTAGACCAATTAGCTGAGGCCCAACATACTGTCAAGCCTAACTTGATAAAGGCTGATGAGAACCCAATGGCACTCCAGCAAGCACAACCTCTACCTTTGCCAGATATATTTGTTCTGGTGCCACCGCTTGAGGGTTTAAAGATTAACACCACCACCGCTTCTACTACAACTGAGGAGAGGCCCTTGCAGTGTGTTGTAGATAAGGAGAGGGGACCCACTATTATTGTTAACACACCAAAGGCCACTACATCACAGACTCCTAAATAGGCATGGTCTATATGTCCACCATTTCTATTCAGGCCATGGCGCGGAGACCATCATATGCTGAGTCACAACTGACTCAGCTTATTCAGTAGATTAGGCCATGTATTCGGCAGGATATTACAGACTCAAAGGAGTAGAGCCAGGCATTCATCATTGCTACTATTTAGGATCATGTTTTTACAATGGATGCCCATATTGATTCTTTAAGAAGAAGGTGTAGAAGAGATTGGTCGAGGCCTGGCCTTCATATTTGTTAGACTTGTAGACAGAGATCCAGACGCTTAGGGATGACTTGACAACAACACTTGTGGCACTAGTTACATTGCCAGAGGAGACATCTCCGGTGCCCGTGCTTAATTTGTATGCTTCTAACGAGCCTACCGGTTCTTCCCTTGGGAAGAGACCTTACACGGATAAGGATCTAATGGACAGAGCGTATGTGCGAGGGAAGAGGAGAAGGATCTCATGCATGCCTTGAGGGAGTCGAGGCATGAGGCGAAGATGAAGCTAGCCCATCAGCATGATCAGTTGAGGGGTCTTGGCCCCTCCAGAAGGAGTACTACTGCTGAGAAGACTACCCCATAGGAGGGGGATGGCTAGACTCAGCCTCAGATCGGGTGCTTAGATGCCCAGGTATATTTTTGACCCCTTATATGCTGTTTTGCTTGATTTTGTGCATCAGGGACAATGCATATCTTTTTTGATGGGTTGTGGGTAGTTATAGGCCTTAGTGAAGTCTAAGTGGCTTATGGTCCATATCTACCCTAATTTCTTATTCCGAGGTTTTCTATACCTTGGCTCGTAAAATCCTACTAGGTGTCCACCGTCACTACTGGGCCAACTGGGCCTCTTACAGGGGTCGTTGTGAACCCTCTCATATGATTTTTTAGAGATGTTGCACCGGACCCCCTGCAGTGCCAGAAACCATGGGCTAACACCAACATAAAACTGCTGAAATCGCCTGTTTCCTTCCCTTTCGCACATAAAATTCTACCAGGCATCCCCCGCCGCTACCGAGCCATTTGGACCACTTGCCGGGCTCGCTATGGACCAACTCGTGTGAGTTTTCAGAAATGTTCCCCGGACCCCTGCAACGCCAGAAACCATGGGTTAATACCCATATCAAACTATTGAAATTGTCTGTTTCTTGTTCCGTGGCCCATAAAATCCTACTAGGCATCGTCCTCCACTGCTAGGCAACCTTGGCCTCTTGTCGAGCTCATTGCGGAGCCACTCATATGATACTTTGGGAATTTTGTGTCGGGCCACCTGCTGTGCCAGAAACCATAGGCTAACACCTACTATGAACTGCCAAAATTACCTGTTTCCTGTTCCTTGGCCCATAAATCCTACCAAGCGTCCGTCGCCGCCGTCGGGCCACCAACAGCTCTTGCCGAGCTCATTACAGACCCACTCATATAAGTCAGAATACGCACCGGATCCCCTTGTAGGGCCAAAAACTGTGTGCTAACACCCACAGAGAACTACTGAAATCGCCTCTTTCCTATTCCTTAGCCCATAAAATTCTACCAGGAGTCCCACATAGTCGTTGGGTTACCTGGGCCTCTAGCCATGCTCACTCGAACCCACATGTATGATTTTTTAGGAATGTTGCATTGAACACCCCTGCAACACCAGAAAATGTGGCTAACACCCATAGAAAACTACCAAAATTGCGTGTTTCCTGTTCCTTGGCCCATAAAATCCTACCAGGAATCCCTCGCCACCGTCGGGCCACCTAGGCCTCTTTTTGGGCTCGTTGCAGATCCACTTGTATGATTTTTTGATAATGTTGCATAGGACCACCCTACAGCGCTAGCAACCATTGGTTAACACCCACAAAAAACTGCCGAAATAGCCTGTTTCTTGTTCTTTGGCCCATAAAATTTTACCAGGTATCCCCCGCTGCTTTCCTGCCACCTGGGACTCTTGCTGGGCTTGCTGTGGACCCACCTATATGATTTTTCAGCAATGTTGTGGTAGACCCCTTGCAGCGCCCGATACCATGGGCTAACACCTATAGAAAACTGCCGAAAATGCTTGTTTCCTGTTCCTTAGCCAATAATATCCTACCAGGCATCCCCCTACCGCTGGGCCACCTAGGCCTCTTGTCGGGCTAATTATGGACCCACTCGTATAATTTTTCAGGAATGTCATGTCAGAACCCCTGCAGCACCAGAAACCATGGAAAACTCCCACAGAAAACTGTCGAAATCGCCTGTTTTCACTTACTTGGCACATAAAATCCTACCAGGCGTCCCCCGCTACCGTCAGGCCACCTGGGCCTATTTTCGGGCTCGCTGCGGGCCAGTTAATATGATTTTTTGAGGATGTTACATTGGATTCCCAGCAGCGCCAGAATTCGTGTGCTAACACACAGAAAACTGCCGAAATTGTCTATTTCCTATTTCTTGGCCCATAATTTCTACCAGGCGTCCCCCACCACCACCGAGCCACTTGGGCCTCTTGCTGGCCTCGTTAAGGACCAGCTCCTATGATTTCTTGGGAATGTTGTATTGGACCCCCTTGCAGTGCCAGAAACTATGGGCTAACACCCGAAGAAAACTGCCAAAATCATCTATTTCCTATTCCTTGGCCCATAAAATCCCACCAGGCTTCTCCCACTGTTGCCAGCCCACCTGGGCCTCTTGTTGGGCTCATTATGGACCCACTTTTATGATTTTGCAGGAATGTTCGATCGTATCCCCTAGCAGTGCCAGAAACAGTGTACTAATACCCACAGAAAACTTTTGAAATCGCTTGTTTCCTATTCCTTGGCTTGTAAAATTCTACTAGGTGTCCCCCGCCGCCGCCGGGCCACCTAGGCCTCTTTCCGAGCTCGCAACGAACCCACTAATATGATTTTTCAAGTATGTTGAATTAGAACGCCTACAGTGCCACAAACCGTAGGCTAACAACCACAAAAAACTATAGAAATTATATGTTTCCTATTTCTTCGCTCATAAAATACTAGCAGGAGTCCCCCACTGTCACTTGGCCACCTTGGCTTATTGTTGGGCATGTTGGGGACTGAAACGTATCATTTTTCAAGAATGTAGGACTGAACCCCCCTTGTGGCACCAGAAATCATGGGCTAACACCCACAGAAAACTATCAAAATCACTTGTTTTCCTGTTCCTTGGCCCATAAAATCCTACTGGACATCCCCCTCTAACACCATGCCACCTGGGCCTTTTGCTGAGCTCGTTGCTGATCCACTCGTATGAGTTTTCGAGAATGTCATGCTGGACCCCCTGTAGTGCCTGAAAAGTGTGCTAACACCCATAAAAATCTGTCAAAGCCCATTTCTTGTTCCTTGGCCCATAAAATCCTACCAGGCATCCCCCGCCATTGTCGAGCCACCTGGACCTCTTGCCAGGCTCGATGTGGACCTACTTTATGATGTTTTGGGAATGTTGTATTGGACCCCCTACAGCGCCTGAAACCATGGGGTAACACCCATAGAAACCTACCGAAATCGCCTTTGCGTTGTTTCTTATCCCGTAAAATCCTTTTAGGCATCCCCCGCTACTGCCGGGCCACCTGGGTCTCTTGCTGGGCTTGCTGCGGACCTACTTTTATGATTTTTTCAGAATGTTGCGCCGGACCCCCTGCAGCGCCTGAAACTGTGGGCTAACACCCACAGAAACCTACCGAAATCTCCTTTTCCCTATTCCTTGTCCCATAAAATGCTACCAGGCATCCCCCGCTACCGCTGGGCTACTTGGGCCTCTTGCCAGTCTCGTTGCAGACCCACTCGTATGATTTTTTGAGAATCTTGTGCCAGATCCACTTGAAGCGCTAGAAACAATGGGCTAATACCCACAAAAAACTACTGAAATCGACTATTTTCTGTTCCTAGGCCTATAAATTCCTACCAGGCATCCCCTGCCACCGCTAGGCCACCAAAGCATCTTGTCGGGCTCATTGTGGACTCGCTCGTATGATTTTTCAAGAAAGTTACGTCGAAGACCCCTGCAATGCTAGAATCCATGGTCTAGCACCCACACAGAACTGTCGATATCGCCTCTTTCCTGTTCCTTGGCCCATAAAATCCTACCAGGCAACCCCTGCCGTCGCTGGGCCACCTAGGACTCCTTCCAGGATCATTAAGGACCCACTCATTTGATTTTTTGGGAAAGTTGTACCGGAGCCACCTGCAGCGCCAGAATTTAGTGAGCTAACATCCACATAAAAGTGCCGAAATTTGCCATTTTCCTATTCCTTAGCCCCTAAAATCCTACCAGGTGTCATCCGCCGGCGCTAGGCCACCTAGGTCTGTTATCGGGCTCATTACGGACCCACATATATGATTTTTCATGAAGATGGGCTAGAGCCCCCTGCAGCATTAGAATACGTGAGCTAACACTGATAGAAAACTTTCAAAATTGCCTATTTCCTATTACTTGGCCAATAAAACCTTACCAGGCATCCCATGCCGCCACCGGGCCTCTTGGGCCTCTTGCCGAACTCATTGCGGACCCATTCTTATGATTTTTTGAGAAAGGTTCACTAGAGCCACCTGCAGCTCCAGAATCCATTGGCTAACACTCACAGATAATTGCCGAAAATGTTTGTGTCTAGTTCCTTGGCCCATAAAATCCTACTAGGTGTCCCCCATCGCCACCAGTCCATTTAGGCCTTTTCTAGGGCTCGTGGCGGACTTATTCATATGATTTTTGGGGAAAGTTTCACTGTAGCCCCTGAAGCGCCAGAATCCGTGGGATAACACTCACATATAGCTGCTAAAATTGTCTGTTTCCTGTTCTTTGGGTTATAAAATTCTACTAGACATCCCCTGCCACCACTGAGCCACCTGGGCTTCTTGAGAAGCTCGTTGCGAACCCATTCGTATAAATTTTGAGAAACTTGCATCGGATCCCCCTCCAGCGCTAGAATTTATAGGCTAACACCCATACAATATTGCCAAAATCACCTATTTCTTGTTCCTCGGCCCATAAAATCCTACCAGGTATTCCTCACTGTCGGGTCACCTGGGCCTCTTACTGAGCTTGTTGCAGATCCACTCGTATATTTTTTGGAAAAGTTGCACGAGAGCCCCCTGCAGCATTAGAATCCATGGGCTAACACCTACAGAAAACTACCAAAATTGCACGTTGGCCCATAAAATCCTACAATACATTTCCCCCCGTGTCGCTGGGCCACTTGGGCCTTTTCCTGGGCTCATTTTAGGATTACTCATATGATTTTTCAGGAAATTTACGCCGGAGCCCCCTGCAATGCCAGAATTCATGTGCTAACACAGACAGAATACTACAAAATTCACATGTTTCCTGTTCCTTAGTCCATGAAATCCTACCAGGCATCGCCTAGCGCCATCGGGCCACCATGACCTCTTGCCAGGCTCATTGCGGACCCACTCGAATGATTTTTTGGGAAAGTTGTGCCGGAACCCCCAGCAGCGCCAGAATCTGTGGGCTAAAATCCACAAAAACTACCGAAATTGCCTGTTTCCTGTTCCTTAGCCGATAACATCTTACCAGGCGTCCCTCGTTGCCGCTGGACCACCTGGGCCTCTTTCCAGGCTTGTTGCGGACCCACTCATATTACCTTTCAAGATAGTTGCACCGTAGCCTCCTACAATGCCAGAATTTACGGGCTAACACCAATAGAAAACTGCTAAAATTGTCTGTTTCCTGTTCCTTGGCCCATAAAATCCTACTAGGCATCCTCCGCTGCAAACAGTCCACCTGGGCCTCTTAACGGACTTATTGCGAACCCACTCATATGATTTTTTTGAAAAGTTTCATCGTTGCCCCTTGCAGTGCCAAAATGTGTGGGCTAACACCCACATAAAATTGTCGAAATCACCTCTTTCCTATTCATTGTCCCATAAGATCCTACTAGGTATCAAAACGTCGCCGCCAGGCAGGCTGGGAATCTTCTTAGGCTCGCTGTGGACCCACTTGTAAGATTTTTGAGAAACTTGCACAGAAGCCCCCTGTAGCTCTAGAATACGTGGGCTAACACCCACAAAAAAAACTATTGAAATTACCTATTTCTTGTTCTTTCGCCAATAAAATCATACCAAGCGTCCCTGCCGTGGTCAGACCACCTGGTCCTCTTGCCGGGCTCGTTGTCGACCCACCCATATGAATTTTTGAGAAAGTCTCACTGGAGCCTCCAACAACGCCAGAATCTGTGGGCTAACACCCATAGAAAACTGTCGAAATTGTATGTTTCTTATTCCTTGTTCCATAAAATCCTAGCAGGTGTCCCCCGATGCCGGCTTTTCCACCCAGGCCTTTTTTGGGGCTCATTGCGGACCCACTGATATAACCTTTTGATAAAATTACGCCGGTGGCCCCTGCAGCGCCTGAATTTGTGGGCTAACACCCACAGAAATTACTGAAGTCAGTTGTTTCTTGTTCCTTGGCCCGTAAAATCCCCAGCCGCTGTTAGGCCACTTGGGCCTTTTGTCAGGCTCGTTATGGACCCACTCTTGTGATTTTTTGAGAAAGTTGCACTAGAGTCCCCTGCAGCGCCAAAATTTGTGGGCTAACACCCACAAAAAACTACCGAAATCGCATGTTTCCTATTCCATGGCCCATAAAATCCTAACAGGCGTCCCCACTGCTGCCAGGCAACATGGGCCTCCTACCGGACTCATTGACGATCCAATTATATGATTTTTCGAGAATGTTATGCTAGAGCCTCCTACAGCGCCAGAATCTGTGAGCTATGGGGACCCGCGATGCGGACATAGTTATTTTTTGGTGTTTTTCCTCAAAAATTCTCCGAACATGTTTTCTAATCCCGTAAAAAATTTTTGGACCAAAACTAAGTGCAAGTCCACGGCAGGTGTGTCACACCCCTCCCTAAGGTCGTGACTAGTGCCCGATAAGGGCACGTAAACAACTACTAAGTCGAATCTCTTTATAATCACAGCCTAATTTCGGTAGAGTTTCCTCTTTTTTATTGCCTAACCTCACCTGCAGCAGCTCCCAGAATACACAGAAAACACATGCATATATATACATTCATAAAATAACGCGGGCCGACAAGGTTTCCACTGCGGTCCTACCGCCTAATAGAATATCAAACAAATACATTTACATCTCACACTACACTTACACCCACTCGTGCCCACAGACCTCTATAAAGCAGAAAACAACATATGACGGGACAGGGCCCCGCCGTACCCT
>JAOTQR010074104.1:0-13105 GCA_025774065.1 Solanum ossicruentum | reverse complement strand
ATGTATATAAATTGGGTGAAGTCTGAGTAACCTCGAGTCCATTTCTTCCTCTATTTTTTATCCCAAGGTTTTCTTGCCATGTTTCTTTTTCCTTGTGGAGATTTTAAATTATATGAACCGGCATGTTTAAGCAGTGTAGATAATTTGTAGATATATAGTGATTATTATCTTTTGGCATGTGCATAATCTTAATTGGTTTTATGAATGTTTTGAAACTTGGGTACACTCAAAATTTTTGAGAGTGTTGGTTATTATTGCAATTCTCCATATGATTATCTATCAATGTTTGTTCTGATAATGAGAAGGAAAGTGGATGCTTGAAGCATGACCTGTGAGTCTTTGTTGATTGTGTATGCAATGCCATGAGAGTGTGAGCTTACTTTGTAGCATTCATGCATTGTGTTTTGAGTCAGAACTTACCTTGTTACTCTAAAATTGGACTAGAGATGTGGTTGATTGGGAAAGGATCTTAGGCCTTTGTTCTTCTTGTGAGCTCACTTTTGCCTAAATGACCTACCAAATGTGATAGTTGATCTCTTGTTCCAAATGTTTGAGCTTTTCATGTACCTGTTCTTTCTTGACACCTAGGTGGCCTGACCTTATTTTGTTAAATTCTTTGATATTTTCCCTAGTCTATCCTTGAACATGTAAACCTTAATTAAGGCAAAAAGCCTAAGTTGAGGGTGGCTATAACTAATGGACCTGGTTTAGGGAATAGATGTTATGTACTTCACCTTAGGCTAAAAGCCTAAGTTAAGGATGGCCCTTATTTTGGGTAAATTAATGAAAATGAGGTGAAAGAAAAATCATGTACTGGGTGTGAGAGAAAGAAAAGAAAAGTGTCTTGGATTGAAAATAATAGCAAAATGAGTTCGAAAATGAGGCAGAGCTGAAAAAGGATAAGAAAGCACCCGAAAGAGCTTGAAAAAGAAGAATAAGGGAGGATATAATGAGAATAGTCGAGTTGTGGAGGTAAAAATGTTTATAAACGTGGTTCAAGGGTAGCTTTTAGTCAGTATTAGACTAAAATGCCATACCAAAGCCCCATGAGCCTATATTACAAGCCCATTAAGTCCTAAGGTGATCCTAGTTCAACTAGTTGGTACTCTAGAGTTTGAGTATAAGGCCAAGTCTATGGTGTTGATCATGCATGAAATTCATTTGTGAAAGTGAGAATGCTTGCACAGTCCCCAAACTTCAATTGCTTTTTGAGTGTAATAGAGGGACTTCTTTTTTGTTAGGGCATTCGCATTGCATGATTGACATATGACTTGTTTAGTGAATGTGGATTGATGATGCTCCTTCACTTGACATAGTTGGATCGTCAGATACATCATTGTGTTTGGTTTGCTTTGTAGGTATGCAATCAGGTTTTGAAAATGAAAGTTGGGTACCTGAATTAAAGCTAAGTATTGTATATGTTGTTAGAGTAATTTCTGTATGTTTCTCATTGTCTAATTAGATTAAGTCGTCGCTTGAGGACAAGAAACGATTCTAAGTTGAGGGTGTTGATGTGCTATTAAAATACAACACATTTGATGTCTAAAACAAGGGATTTTGCAAGTTCTTAATGCAATCTTTTATGGGTTTTATGTGTTTGTTGTATTCTTGTAGAAAATATAGGTTGGCATGATTTTAGGAGAAAATTGCAGATTTTGCTGAAGTGCGGGACATACGAGTCACCCTACGAGTCATAGCCCAAGCTAAGAGTCGTAGGGCTTCCTCATAGCATTAAACAGTGAGAAACATCAAGAATTTGGGAAGTGAAGGTCAACTATACGAGGTTACCCTACGAGTCGTAGGTCTCGTTACGACTCGTATAGGTAGGGGTCATAGCAAGGAACAGTAAGCCAAATCTTTGGATCAAGAATTGAAGCCCTAGACTACGAGAAGAGCATATGAGTTATCCAAGCAATGACTCATAACAGTGGGTCATAGTACTCAAGTCCAAAATAGCAAATGTTGACTACGAAATCCTGATTACGACTCGTAGGTCACCCTACGAGTCGTATCTGCAAGACATAATAGCTTCTAGCTTTTTTTCTATTTAATATTTAGGGTGTTTTAGTAAATAGTATAAATAGATAGTGTTAGGTCTTTTTAAGAGAGATTCGACATTCAGAGTTAGGGGTGAATATTCTAAGAGTATTTTTAGGGTTTAGTGTAAATTTTTATCTTTCAATTTGAAGACCCATTTTGGGGGGATTGAAAACCCACATTATGCTCATTTGCTATTAATCCAAGCTTGTGTTTTTCAACTTGAAAATATTCTTGCTTTTCATTATTTTGGGTAAACCTTCAACTATATCTCTCTTATTCATTGTTGTTGATTTTACCTTAGCCATGAGTAGATAAGCACCCCACAACTTGGGGTTGTGGGAACCATGAGTAGTTTACTTGCAATAACCTAGACATTTTTCATTTCTTTGATTAGGGTTTTGCATATAATGTCTATTTCCGTTCATTTTGATTGTTGTTTGGTAGTGGACAACACCGAAATCCCCCTACTATCACTATCCTGACCAAGGTAGTAATGAATAGGAAAAGGGAAGTAAATGATAGGATTCAATTGATGTGTTCTTGTCTAATCAAACGAACCTGACAAAGGGGAGGTTGACTGGGACAATGGGTAATAGTTAGTTCGCACGCCATGGTTACGACCAAGCGCCATGGTGAAATTCGACCTTCACCTTCACAAGAGGGCTAGAAGAACCTAATTTACCATCCTGTATGCAAATTCCTAATTAGAGTCATATTGTCTAGAGTAATTGAGTCAACGAATCATGGGGAACATAATTCCTAAGTTGTCCCTAAATTTCATTGTCTTCTTGCATAAATAGCATAGTGTTTATTTTTATTCTTCATTTTGAGTCACAAAACCCCTCATTTTAGAGAATATAGTGATCACTGCTTAAGATAATTGATAGTGGATCAAGTTGGTCAAGCCCCGTATTCCCTGTGGATTCAACCCTAATCTTCGATTAGGTTTATTACTGAGTGCGACCACTTTGTCATTGGAGCGTGAACATCAATAATCATAATACTCATCCATAGGAATAGCTCATTCACATATATGAGATGGTGCAAACGCCCAAAATGCTCAAAGAACCATATCAATATACATTCATGTGATCAAATTCTTGTTATAACCAATATCATATCAAAATCATGTACATACACATAATTGAGCTTAACACACTTCATAATTTTCATAGTATCCTATGTTCATGAATGCATATGTTATGAATGAGCTGAGAATAGCATGGGTAATATAGATTCTAACTTAAATCAACAATACATTATGAAATTAAAATAATGACATAAGAAAAATTCACATTTAAATCATAATATAGATTACCCATGCACAAATCAAGTTTTAAAGGGAACATGCACATTCATAACTTCATAACTTCAATGCAATTCATCATATTAGGGCTTAAATCAACTTATAATCAACAAATAAGCATAGCCCGTTCTTCAATTGAATTTATTAAATCATAATTCTTAAAACCTATATTTAAAGTAAGCAAAATTTCATGAAATAAAAGAATTTAGGGTGTTCTTGGTCGAAAGGGACCAAGAATCAATCCCACATACCTTAGCTAATGAAGAAGATTCAAGAAGAAATTTGAAGAAGAATGAGCCTTTCCTTGATTCCAAAGCTTAGATTCATGAGAGTCCCTTGAGAGAGAGTTCTTAAGAGTGACTTGAGAGAATTTTAAATGTGAGGAATGAATTTGAATGAGAGGAATAGAGTTTATGTCATCTGGAGGTCTTAGGATAGCATGGGAAGTCATAAAAGACCTTTAGGAGAAGCCACAATTACGAAAAACCCGTTAATAAAGAAAAATAACATTTCTTGTCAGGGGACTCGTGAAGAGGCCTCACAGTCTGTACAAGGTTTCACGGACCGTGAAACCCTCCTGTGAGATCACACTTAGCCAAATCTCATAAAACACTAACTAAGCGGGCTTTACAAAAACATGCATAACTTCTTGATATGAACTCGAAATGAGATGAAACCAGATATGTTGGAAACTTAATTCAAAGCGCTTCAATTTGATATATTGTGGGCCATCTAGTTCTCTTTGTGCTAAGAGATATAACCATTTAAAGTTTACCCTTTTGGCGGTTCTTGTGAAAAGCTTAGCCAATGGAATTTCTTTGAACTTGACTTGATGAAAGAGGCCCATGATGACCCTAAACCACATAAATAAGCTTGAATTGAGGGCTTGAAAGTGTACTTATCTTGAGTGTGAAGATTACATACTTAGAAAAATTTGACTAAGCACCTAACGGTTGGTCTCACAGCTCGTACCAAGCTTTACAGACTGTGTACTCCTTTGTACTACTTCACTTAGAAAATTCTTCCACCAAAGATCCGAGACGGTGATACAACACCTAGAAAGATTCAACTCCGAAACCCATACGGGAGGCCATACTGACCGTAACACCTTGTATGAACCATATACTTGGTTGTACCACTTTACTTGGGCTCAAAACTGTGGAGTATCAAGCTCAAGACTACCATACGGTCCATCACATGGTCCATACGGTCTCACACAACTCGTGTGGGGTCTAATTCTAGCATGCCTTGGTCTTAAACTGCTCACCCATGCCCTCTCACCTCACATAAGGACAAGGGCCTCTTCATGGAGGCTCCACACGGTCCGTAAAGCACCATATGGATCGTGAAGGTTTTTGTGAAGCGTCACCTTGGTCCAAAACTTTTTCGAAACCAAATTTCTATGTTCCATTGAGGTCTTACAAAGTACGGGTAATTACATTTGATTACCAAGGAGTGAACAAGGACAATTGATGAAGAAATAATGTAAAATGGACAAAAATGTGCAAAAGGTGGATGAAAGAGGCATTGTATATGCATTTCAGCGCATTTTCAAAAGGACACAAAGATCTCCTAAAGTTACAATTATCAAACCCCAAGGCATAGTGTCAGGTTGACGATAAGATTGCAACTCAGTGGACCGCCGAGTATGTTTGATGGGCTAAATTAGGCTCGACAAAAGGTACATAACCTGACAAGTGGATTCTAAGTTGGATGGCTAAGGTGGCAATAGTGGGAAGAATTTGGTGCATCATGAGTGAAGTATGTCGACTAATGGCACATCTCCAAAGTTGCAATACCAACTAAGGACAAATTGAACTTTGATGGATCCAACTTGGTAATGAAGTCACAAGATAGCATCACGGAACATTTGGCTAGATTTACAAACTTTCTCGAGTGGTACGACTTGTTTTCTTTTTTTGGTACTTTTTTGACAAGTTGTACAAAATAAACTCCGATAGAAAATTTTAGTACACTTTCATATTCTATTTTTTGCACTTTTTCTCTGAATAGAACTTCTTAGTTGGTACTTGGTTTTGAGCAAAATCAAAAGAGAGAATTTGGGGGATTGGATTTCTACACCTTCTACTTTCAAATCCTATGCATGGATGAACTATTTGGTACATTTTCTATTTACTTTGTAATGACTAGCTAAAACCCCAATTGTGTGGGGTGTGCAATGTAGCTAAACCTCAATTTAGCTTATGGGTCTTGATTAATTGAATATTTGCTTGTTGATTCATTGAGGGTTTACGATTTTCTTCAACTATAATTGAGAATCTAAGGCTGCAAAGTTAAGTTTATTGTAGCAGTAAATTAGGTCTTCAGAGTGGGAGGAGTTCATAATAGTCGTGGGACAATTCGTTGATTTGGTAGAAGTGCTAATGGGGTTCAATTGAATAAGGTATTAGATGATTTGCTATTATTTGCATGAGTTCCCTTAAGCTTCTTGTGCAAATCACGTGTTAGATTGTTGTTGATTCACATTGAGATGCTGCAATTGATGTAACAATAATTGTAGTTACTAGCAATTTAACCTACCCATGTAGAATCAACACTGATTTTTAATACCCAAGACCCATTTGTATGAATCGATGGTTAACTATATGCACACCCTGATCATATTACTTTCACTGATTTAAGTTTCTAATTGAGATCTGTGATTGTAGTAAATTTTTGTCATGACCCAAGCCTAGGGTCAAGATGTGACCGATGAATGGGAAATCCGAAAGAACCCCAAAAAAGCCTCTTAGCATATCATACACACATCCTTGGTCGTAGAAGCAAGAAAAACAACATAAACAAGTGTAATTGGGGCTAAGGGAAAGATAAACGATAGAGTAATACTTAAATATCACAGATGAATCAAAGCTCAAGTATAATACATAGCTCGTCCAACAATACCTCTAAACATAGATACTTAGCGGGGGCCAAGACAAAGCAACTGGGCTTAACCTCATTGTCAAAGTAGCAATAAAGAAGAAAGTATCAATACATAGCATAAGAAACATAGACAAACATCCCTCCTAGGACTCGCCAACTAGCTTGACAGACAATTGCACTAGCCACGTGGAGGAGGAGGATGGCCAAATGGATCTTCGGTACCTACATGATGATATCATGCAGGCATAGAGTATGCATTATTAGTTTGAATATACTAAGTATGTAGGATGCAATGCAACAAGAGATAACCAACATGATCAAAATGCATAATCATAAGTAATAAACACATACTATCAATATGACATGTATGAATGATACTTGAAGTAAAACATGTTTATATAGAACCTATTACGTAGATAAGAAGAGACCATCATCATATACCAAGCAACTAGTACTCAGAATCCAAGGTTAACACCCCCTTGGTAGTGGTCAAGGTACCAACCCCTCAATAAGGTTAATGGACTTAACACCTCCATTAAGATGGTCAAGGTACCAACCCCTCAACACAGTTAATGGACTTAACACCCTCCATCAAAGTGGTCAAGGTACTAACTCCTCAACAAGGTTATGGTCAACATGTAACAATATAAAAGCTTATCATGAAATTAACAGATACACAACATACTTTCATCATCATAAAGTCATATATCTCATATGTCAAACATTAGGCCTTCAACAATTCAAGAATCATAAATCGGACATTTTATCAAACACTTGGTGGGTGTGTAGTGTTAGTGTAAAATTGTGCAATTCAAGATTGAAAACATGCAAGTAAACCTAATGCAAAACCATCAATCAATACTTGGTAACACTCTTAAGCAATACACATCAAAACCCTTCATCAAACCCTTCAATAGATCTTAGATCCATAGCTCAAAGTATAGTAAAACAGTCACACTTTCATAAGCCCAGACATAGTGTGCAGTGATTTTCATAATAGTTAAGATCCATGAGTAAATCAAATTCATATCATGCAATTTTGAGGAAACGAAAGCTTGGGTATCATGGGTGAAAGGAACCCATGAAAGAAACCCATATACCTTAGCTTTGGAGATGAACTTGACGAAAAATGGAGATGGAGACTTGAAGCTTGAAGGAGAATCTTGAGATTCGGATGAGGGTTTGAGACTTGAATTTTGAGAGAAATATAAGACTAAGAGTTTGAACGAATACTGGGGAATGTTTTGGGTGATATGAGGGTGAAATAAGGCTAAGTATACGTATTTTCACATATGGGAACACTTAGGCCCAAGACTTAAAGTCTTGGACCGAAGTCAGAAAAATTGCACCTATTTTAACACTGTTGCACGTCACGGGGAGCACATAGTAGCTATTGGAATTTGTCATTTCAAAATCTGAAATTGTGATTCGTTCGCTCTAAAATCGGTGTTAGAACCCTTTCCCCCTAAATTTGACCCCCTAAACAAGAATATGAAGTCAAATTTTGAAATAACGCACTGATTTGGAGATATATGGAAATTACGATTCCGGGCACTTTCAAGACACATTTTCAGGCACTTTTTGGGGTCGTTACAATATCTCCCCCTTGGGAACATTCGTCCCCGGATGTCAAAGAAACATACATGATAATATTAATCATAAAGAGATTAGCCCCAATAAGAATGCAACAACACACTTAAAACACCATTTTCAAAATCTCAATATAAACGTAAAATTATTGTGAACCCTTTCAATGTAAACATGAAAGCATGCAAATGACTTAGGTGCTAGAACATTAGGCATGAAATCACAAAAAGGAATTTGACATGTTATCATAAGCTTGAATAGAACAATAGAGATATGGGTATCGCTTTTCCATTCCCGCTCCGGCTCCCCGAAAGACACTCTCAACTTGACGATTCTCCCAATGAGCCATGACAAACACTACATCCTCATAAATCAACCTTTACTCATATCCACCCAATTCTCCATCGGATCTCTTCATAGGACAACTCATCCCCCATAACGTACACAACCTCAAGAGTCCTATAACACTTGAATCACCAACACACCTCTTCAATCCTAGAAACATGAAGAACCGGATGAACTGCATCCGTATCTAAAGGAACTTCCTATTCATATGCAACCTCACTAACTTCCTCAACACCGTATGAAGACTCACAAACCATAAATTCAATTGTCAACCTTAAACCCACCTAGTCCACTCGGTACCATGAACCACCATCTCCCCCTTGGGAGACAACCTCCACTCTACCATCTCTTCACCAAAAACTTCCAACCCTAACAAGATGGAATCAAGGTCCTACTTAACTATACCCCTCTAACCCAAGAAGATTTGGAACCACCAAGAATACTACAGCACTATGCTCAACTTCCTAAAACCTAATTTCCCCCAATCTAGCCAAACAGTGGACCCCTTAAGTCACCTCTTTGCCACCACTGTCACCACATGCTAGGCTACATAGAGCATCAACCACAGTATTAAACTTGCTGGGGAAAAATGATGCATACTTATGTCATGACCCTTAAAGAATTCTAACCACATTCTTGTTATCTTCCATTCACACCTATCATAATTAGCAAACAACTTCTCATTTCTCAAGACTTGCAACACTACCACCAAATAATTCACAAGCTCTAATCAAATCAATGCACCACCACTAGAGACTACCACAAACATGCCAAAGTAGGGTTTTAACGCTTTATTCCCGAAACACATAAACATAGCCAGTGTAAGGCAACAAAACAACTCCAACAATACAAATATTCACCTCTAATCCGGAAAGACACTTAGGAATATCACGTCATCCTCACTTAGAGTAAAAACCCAAAACAAAGATCAAGCTTAGAAAAGTAATTATCCCATTGTAGTTGTCCAAACAAATCGACCACCCAAAACTATCATATGACAATCTTACGGGTTCTACGCCTATTAGAAACACCACATGCAAGTAGCCAAACCACCTCAAGACCTCCAATCCACGATTTAAGCTCAACCAAAATCTCAATACAAGACCCCATGCAATAAGAACATGAACAACCTCTTAACCCTTCTAGGAACAATAGACTCACATAATCATACCCTACTAGCAACAAAAGGAACAATGAAAGGAAAAGTAACCCTCGGAACCATCAAAGCATGCACAACAATATCAAGAAAAACCTCTAACATACTGGTAGCATCATTGGGCACCTCTTCCCCTCCTTTCCTTCTTTGAAGAGCATAGAACCGATTATGTCTGGGAGCATCCCCTTTATCAACATCACCACCTCTACCCTATTTGTAGGGAAATACAGTAAAATAGGTGTGAATCAAGATAAATAACTAAGTTAATTACGGGAAAGAAGAGTTCTTTGCACCTATGAGGACAATATATTATCTTGTGACTCTTTTCTGAGCATCCCCTTTATCAACATCAACACCTCTACCCTTTTTGCACCTATGAAGACAATATATCATCTTGTGACCCTTCTCTCCACAACCATAACAAACATTAATTTTCTTTAAGCATGGGCTATCATGGCGTCTCCCACACTTTGGGCACCTATCATAAAGTACCATACTACCACTAACTTTGGAACTCTTTTTCACCATGGGCCCGCTTAGCCTACTCACCTCTCCTCTTCCTCAACTTTTCCTCCTCCATTTGTCCAGCATATGTCATCAAGCGGACCAAATCCATGTCACTAAACAACATAGTAGACCGGCACTCTTTAGTCACGAAGTTGAAGACACCCATCACGAACTTATTCATCCTAGCCCTTGGGTCGGCAACTAAGTGGGGAGCATATTTTGATAGTTGGTTAAACTTGAGGGCATACTCCCTCACATTCATAGCACCTTGTTTCAAGTTCATGAACTCTACGAATTTAGCTTTTGTAAGCTCAAGTGGGAAGAACCGATTAAGAAAGGCTACTTTGAACTCCTACCATAGAACCACATTGTCAATTCCCTTCTCTTCCTTCCATTGGTTAAACCATATTTGTGTTACCCCTTTGAGTTGGTAAGCCGCCAACTCCGCCTTTCCTCCGATCTAACTCCCATGATAACCAATACCTTGTAGATGTCATCAATGAACTCTTGAGGGTCTTCATCAACCTTTGACCCACAGAATATCGACGACTTCATCCTCATGAAGTCCCTCACTCGAGATGCCAGAGTAGGATCATGAGGGGCTTGGGCCCCTTGGTTGGCTTGATAAGCCACAACTTGGGCTAGCAAAGTGAGAGCATCCCGGAGCTCTCCATTAGCCCGTTGCTCGTCGAAAGTGGGGACTCGTCTTCCTCTTGTGTTAGGCATGATCTATCATATCAAAGAATAATCGTTAGGGGAAATAACCTTACGTCAACTCTAAATCATGACATTGACCATGAAGAAGGGAAACATTTCCTAAAATGTCTCGTAGCCTCTTACTCATGGTTGTGGTGCACAACACAACCATGAATAAGACCCTAATTGAAACGGTGTATTGGACTCTGAGGATCTAATAACCTGGTGCTCTGATACTATCTTTGCCAAGACTCAAGCCTAGGGCCTAGACGTGACCGGCGAATGGGGTACCTGAAGGAACCCTAAACAATCCTCTTAGCATACCATACATACATCCTTGATTGTGAAAGAAAGACAAAACAACATAAGAAACATAAACAAGGAAAATTAGAGCTAAGAGAAAGAGAAAAGAGAGAGTAATACTTAAATAACATTGATGAGTCAAAGCTCAAGTATAATACACAACTCGTCCAATAATACCTCCAAACATAAATACTTAGCGGGGGGCAAGACAAAGCAATCGGGATCACCCTCATTGTCAAAGTAACAATAGAAGAAAGTATCAATACATAGCATAAGAAACGTAGACCAATATCCCCGGAAAGGAGGAGTCACCAATTAGCTTGAGAGACAATTGCACTAGTCACGTGGAGGAGGAGGATGGCTAAATAGAGCTCTGGTTCCTACATGGTGATATCATGTAGGCATAGAGTATGTGTTAGTAAGTTTGAATTTACTAAGTATGTAGGATGCAATGCACCAAAAGATAGGCAACATGATCAAAACGCATAATCATAAGCAATAAATAGCATACTATCGATAGAACCTCTTACATAGATAAGACGAGACCATCATCATAGACCAAGCAACTAGTACTCAGAATCCAAGGCTCAAAACCCCCTTGGTAGTGGTCGAGGTACCAACCCCTTAACAAGTTAATGGATTTAACACCCTCCATCAAATTGGTCAAGGTACTAACCCCTCAACAAGGTTATGGTCAACATGTAGCACTATAGAAGCTTATCATGAAATTAACACGTATACAACATACTTTCATCATTGTAAAGTCATATATCTCATATACCAAGCATTAGGCCTTCAACAACTCAAGAATCATAAATCGGACATTTTATCAAACACTTGGGGGGTGTGTAGTGTTAGTGTAAAATCGTGCAATTCAAGAGCGAAAACATGCAAGTAAACCCAATGCAAAACAATCAATCAATACTAGGTAACACCCTCAAGCAATATACATCAAAATGCTTCATCAAATCCTTCAATAGATCTTAGATCCACAGCTCAAAACATAGTAAAATAGTCACACTTTCATAAGCACAAACATAGTGTGCAGTGATTTTCATAATAGTTAAGACCCATGAGTAAATCAACTTCAAATCATGCAATTTTGAGGGAAAGAAAGCTTGGGTATCATGGGTGAAAGGAGCCCATGAAAGAAACTCACAAACATTAGCTTTGAAGATGAATTTGATGAAGACTGGGGATGGAGAGTTGAAGCTTGAAGGAGAATCTTGAGACCCGGATGAGGGTTTGAGACTTGAATTTTGAGAGAAATATAAGACTAAGTGTTTGAGTGAATATTGGGGAATGTTTTGGGTGATATGAGGGCGAAATAAGGCTAAGTATAGGTATTTTCATGTATGGAAACACTTAGGCCCAAGAATTAAAGTCTTGGACCGAAGTTAGAAAAACTGTCCCCATTTTAACACTGCTGCGTGTCGCGGGAAGGGCGCACAGTAGCTACTGGAATTCGTCATTTCAAAATTTGAAATTGCGATTCATTCGCTCTAAAATCAGGATTAGACCCCTTCACCCCTAAATTTGACCCCCCTGAACAAGAATATGAAATCGAATTTCCAAAATAATGCACGGATTTGGAAATATATGGAAATTACGATTTCGGACACTTTTGAGGCATATTTTTTATCACTTTTTGGGGTCGTTACAATTTTCTCTTAATTTTCCATGATAAATTCATTATCTCGTTATCTCCAATTACAATTAATTAGATCAAAATGTACTTCGTGCTTTGAATCCTACGTACATTCCTTGTGGGATCAGTGCCAACATAATAGTTGGGTTTATATTTGATAATCGACCTATACACCTTTTAATCGTTTCAGAGTGTAACTTGAGCAACATCAAAGGCCTGATGCTCAACGTATAAAAAAATGGAGAATACATAATTCCCTTCAAACTCATCTCCTTCACAGCTAAAGTTTGTGGAATCTTATGACTATTTTGAGGTGGAATTATTACTAACTTTTTAGCTGACTCTTCAACCGTGTGAAAAATACTAGTTTTGATGGAAGAATCCATTTTCAACCAGCCAAGTTTCGTCATGCACTCCTCCACTTCTGTGCACTCCATCTGCCATTTTCCTCTAATTACAGCATGTTTGGATGGTGTTATATGTTACTCCTATATTCTAATGTATTGTGCTATTAGTTTTGATATGGCAATTAAATCTTAATGTATCGTATCATTATGTAATGACAAAAGTCTCATTTTACATAAAAATCAATTGAATGTAACTGAGTCTTCACATTATTTTTATTCACAATTTA
>JAOTQR010074093.1:0-13105 GCA_025774065.1 Solanum ossicruentum | reverse complement strand
ATAGAGATAATATTATATATATATATATATATATATATGCACTCCTTTCATCATAATACACATAAGTTCCTTTTTATCATCATTCCATCATGATATAGTCATTAAACTCATAGACATGCATAGGACCTTCAATTCTTCAAGAATCCATAACTGGATATTTTATCAAACACTTAGAGGGTGTGTAATGCTAGTGTAAAACCATGCAATTAAAGAGTGAAATCATGCTAGAAATATCAGTTTAAAATTGTCAATAGATACTAGGTAACATGCTCAAACAATATACATCGAGACCCTTCATCAATCCTCACAATAGACCTTAGATTCATGGTCCCAAACATAATAAAATAGTCACAGTTTCATAATTCCCAACATAGTGTGCAATGGTTTTAATAATAAATAAGACCCATGAGTAAATCAATTTTAATTCATTCAATTTTTTAAGAAAGGAAGCTTAGGCAACAAGGGTGAAAGGAACCCATGAAAGAAACCCACATACCTTAGCTTTGCAGATGAATTTGATGAATACTGGAGATGGAGATTTGAAGCTTGAGAGAAAATCCTTATATCTGGAGAGGGTATTGAGACTTGAGTTTAGGAGTAAAATATTTGGCCAAGTGTTTGAATTAGTATTGGGGAATGGTTAGAATGATAATAGGGTGAAAAATGGTTAAGTATGGGTACTTTTACGTTTAGGAACACTTAGGCTCATAGGCTCAAGACTACAAAGTCTTGGACCGCAAGAAAAATAACTAGACAAAAAAACATACATGTCCACATCGCCACTAAGACGCAAAAATGAATTCCTTCATCTCGGTCCCTTGGCACGTCGTGCCAAAGGAGCGAAAAGCTCTTTGGAAATCGTTACTTGGAAAATAGAAATTGCTAATCATTTTTTCTAAAATTGAGGTTAGACCTTTTTTCCCCTAATTTTTACCCCTTAAACAAGAATATGAAGTTGAATTTTTGATATCGCACATGGATTTTGAGATATATGGAAATTACAATTTCGGGCACTTCCGAGGCACATTTTCGGGCACTTCTTGGGGTCGTTTCAATATCTCCCCCTTGGGAATATTTGTTTCTGAATGTGAAAGAGTCGTATTTGAGATGCACAAACATGATGATTTCATCCCACATAGAGATGCAATAATGTACTAAAACATAAGTTTAAAAACTTCATCATAAGTGTAAAATCATCATGAACTTGTCAATTTAAGCTTGAACATATGCAATGACATGGGGCTGAACTTAGGATCTGTGATCAAATGAAGGACTTAGATTAATACCTTAGGATTGAGTGGAGTGGGAAAGGCAAGCATACCACTTTTGCATGTCCGCTTCGACCTCCCAAGTAGCACTCTCAACTTGTAGATTCCTCCAAAGGACCTTAACAAAAGCCACCACTTTGTTTCTTAATCTTTCAAAATATGAACCGGAACCTCTTCATATGTCAAATTATCCTCAACAACACCCACAACATCAAGAGGTACAATGGCATTCGGATCATCCACACTTTTCCTCAACATGGACATATGGAACACTAGATGAACCAATTCCATCTCACTTGGCAACTTCAACTCATAAGCTACCTTACCAACCCTCCCCATGACCTTATAAGGACCAACATATCTTGGGCTCAACTTTCCTTTCTTACAAAAATTGGACCACACCCTTCATGGGTGAAACCTTTAGGTAGACCCAATCACCAACTTTGAATTCAAAGTCTCTTCTCACATCGGCATAGGATTTTTAACGACTTTCGGTCGTCTTCAACCTTTCTCTAATCATCCTAACCTTCTCAAGAGCCTCCATAACCAAATTTGGTCCCAACAAAGCTATCTCACCAATATCAAACCATCCAACTGGTGATCTACAACGTCTCCCATTGAGAGCCTTAAAATGAGCCATACCGATGCTAGAATAATAGATCTTGTTGTAGGCAAACTCAATCAATGAAAGATGATCATCCCAACTACCTTTAAGCTACAACACATATGCACTAAGCATATCCTCAAGGGTTTGGATGATTCTTTGGGCTTGGCTATCCGTTTAAGGGTGGAAGGCCGTAAAAAGGTTAGCTCTACCCCTTTGGAAGGACATGCAAAAGTGTGAAGTGAATTGTGCCCCACAATTCGATATGATGAACAAAGGAACCCCATGCAACCTTACCAAGTCATGAATGTACAACCATGCATAATCATCAGCCCCAAATATGGTCTTTACTAGTAGAAAGTGAACTAATTTTGTCATCCTATCAACCACAACCCAAATGGAATCAAAACTTTTTCTAGTCATGTGCAACCCAACCAGAAAATCCATATTTATCTCTTCCCACTTCCTAGTAGAAGCCTTAATGTCTTGGGTTAGGACACCCGGCCTCTGATGTTCGAATTTGACTTGTTGACAAATGTGACAACCAGAAATGAATTTGGAAATGTCTCTCTTCATGCCTCCCTACCAATACACATCCCCTAAGTCTCTATACATTTTGGTGGAAGCGGCATGGATAGAGTAAGAAGAGTTATGGGCCTCACCAAGGATCCTTTCTATCAAACCATCAACACAAGGTACACTCAACCTACCTTGGTACCTAAGGGCACCGTCTCCCCCTTGGGAGAAAACCTCCACCTTTCCCTCTTTCACAAAGGCCTTCAATTCTAACAAGGAGGGACCAAGATCTTGTTTTTCCATCATCTCGTCAACCAAAGAAGACTTAGAACCATCAATAACAACCAAACCACTATTACCATCCTCTTCCAACCTAACTCCCAATCTAGCCAACTGATGCACTTCCCCAGCCATCTCCTTCTCACTACTATCAACATGTGTTAGGCTACCGATGGACACGGTACTCAAAGAATCCACCACCATATTTGCCTTACCCAGATTATAATGCACACTGATATCACAGTCCTTAAGATGGTCTAACCATCTCCTTTTCCTCAAGTTGAGATCCTTTTGAGTGAAGACGTATTGGAGGCTCTTATGATCGGTGAACACATCAACATGCAGCCCATACAAGTAGTGATGCCAAATCATTAATGCAAACACAATGATAGCTAACTAGAGGATTGTTCCTTTCATGTACCTTGAGTTATCTATAAGCATAAGTTAGACTTTACCATTTTGCATCAACTCACAACCCAAACCAACTCAGGAAGCATCACAATACACCATAAATCCCTCAAATCCATCTTGTAGTGACAATATAGGAGTGGACACAAGCTTGTCTTTCAATGTTTGGAAACTCCTTTCACATTAATTAGACCACACAAACTTGGCCTTCTTTTGAGTCAATTTTGTCAAAGAAGAAGCAATGGAAGAGAACCCATTCACGAACCTCCAATAGTAACTCGCTAAGCCCAAGAAACTCCTAATGTCTAACAGCGTCAATGGTCTAGGCCAATTTCTAATCACATCGGTCTTCTTTGGATCCACCTTAATACCATCCCATGACACCACATGTCCTAGGAAGGCAACCTCCCTCAATCAAAATTCACACTTTTCATATTTAGCATACAATTTCTCCTCCCTCAATATTTGCAACGCAACCCTCAAATGATCCTTATGCTCCTCCTTACCACGAGAATAGATCAAAATATCATCAATGAAGACCACAAAAAAGGAATCAAGGTAGGGTTTAAAGACCTTATTCATTAGGTCCATAAAGTTTGTCGGTACATTGGTCAACACAAAAGACATCACAACAAACTCATAATGCCCATATCTAGTCCGGAAGGCCATCTTGAGAATATCACACTCCCTCACTTTCATTTAATGATACTCGGATCGAAGATCAATCTTAGAGAAATGGCTAATCCCTTGCAATTGTGCAAACAAATCATTAATCATTGGAAGAGGATACCTATTCTTGATGATGACCCTATAAAGTTACAGGTAATCAATACACATCCAAATGGACCCATCCTTCTTTGTCACAAACAACACTGGAGCACCCCAATTTGATTGGCTAGGTCTAATAAATCCCTTCTCCAACAAGTCCCTCAATTGTTCCTTCAACTCCTGCAACTCCGTCGGGGCCATACAATAAGGGGAAATAGAAATGGATTGAGTATCAGGGAGGAGGTCTATGCTAAAGCCTATTTCCCTTTCAGGAAGAACACCAGAAAGGTCATTTGGGAAGACATCAAGAAACTCATTAACAACCGGAACTGACTTTATGGGAAGGACTTTAGACTCCATATCCCTAACCCTTACAAGATGGTAAAGACACCCTTTAGAGATGAACTTATGGGCTTTAGTGCAAGAGATGAATCTACACTTAACCACCCCATCTTGACTTTCCAAGTCAAGAACGGGTTCATTTGAAAATTGAAATTTGACCCTACGGGTTCTACAATCAATATAAGCACAATAGACATGCAACCAATCCATCCAAAGAATGTCATCAAAATCAACTATGTATAACTCAACAAGATCACAAGGCAACACTTTATGCAAGATGCAAATAGGATAACTTCTATAAACTTTTCTAGCAATAATAGATGCACCAATAGGAGTAGACACTTCATATCACTCATGCGACAATTGGGTCAAAATGGAACTTTTGGGCAACAAAGGGGATAACAAAAGAAAGAGTGGCTCCCAGATCAAATAATGCATAAACATCAAAGTCAAAGATTTTCAACATCGAGGACTTCATCAACCCCTTGCCTATACACAGAACTGGTTGTGTCTTGGGGCACCATCTTGTTGGCCACCTCTCGCTAATAGGACCGCATTAGCACCTTGTAGATGAACCTCCTTGCCCTTGTTGCGGTTTCGAGGGCAATATATCACCTTATGCCCCATTTCAGCACAACCATAACAAGCTCTAGTATTCCTCAAACATGGGCCATCATGACCCTTACCACACTTTGGACACATATCAATAGGAGCGACACCCTTTATACCTTAGGCCCTTGGAAGATCATTTGCAACCCTCTTATCAAATGCATGAGTAGGCCTTTGGCCTTGACGGAATTGGACACTCCTTTGGAACCTAACTTCAAAATGGGCCCTCTTGATCTCATTCCCGCTTCTCTTCCTTAATTTCTCCTCTTCTATTTGTTCATCATAGGTCATCAAACGTGACTAGTCTATGTCACTAAACAACCGGCAGATCGACATTCCTCACTAACCAAGTCGGATACACCCATAACAAATTTGTTCATTCTCGACCTTGAGTCGGCAATCAAGTGAGGAGCAAACTTTGAAAGTTGGGTTGAACTTAAGGGAATACTCCCTCACACTCATGGACCCTTATCTCAAATTCATAAATTCCACTAACTTAGCTTCCCTAAGTTCAAGGGGGAAGAACTGATTGAGGAAGGGCACCTTGAACTCCTCCAAAAGCACCACATAACCAACTCTCTTCTCTTCCTTCCATTGGTTGTATCATATTTGTGCTATCCCCTTGATTTGGTAGGCTGCCAACTTTACCTTATCCTCTGGCCTCACACCCATCATGGATAAAATTTTGTAGACCTCATCAATGAGCTCTTGGGGGTCCTCACTCACCTTTGGCCCATGGTATTCTAGGGGATTCATTCTCATGAAGTCTCTTACTTGAGAGACCGATGTAGGAGCATGAGGAGCTTGGGCCCCTTAGTTGGATTGATTATCCACCACTTGTGCAAGCAAGGTGAGAGCATCCCTAAGCTCGCTATTGGTCGGTTGCTCCTTAGGAATGCAGGATCATCTTCCCCTCGTATTAGACATGATCTAGCATAACAAAGAATAATTGTTAAGGAGGGAAAGTTTACTTCAACTCTATAGCACGACTTAGAACATGAAAAAGGGAAACATTTCTTAAAATGTCTCATAGCCTACTACTGATAGTTGTGGTGCACAACACAACCATGAATAAGACTCTAATCAATGCGGTGTGTTGGACTCCAAAGATCTAACAACCTAGTTCTCTGATACCATATTTGTCACTACATAAGCCTAGGGCCTAGGCGTGACCGGCGAATGGGGAACCCAAAGAAACCCCAAACAAGCCTTATAGCATATCTTTAAACATCCTTGGTCGCGGAAGCAATTAGAATGACAATAAGATATAAATGAAAATAAGGAGAAAGTAGAACTAAGGATAAACTTCCATATCAGAAACATCAAGAGTCAATATAGTCAAGCTCATATAATAGATGCATAACATGTCCAACAACACCTCTACTACATAGATAATAGCGGGGGCCAAGACAAAGCTATCGAGATCAGCCTCATTGTCAATACATAAGTCAAAGAGAGAAAGTCTTAATACATAGAAATAGGTCATAAGTAACATCCCCGGAATAGAGGACTTACCAATAAGCTTGATATAAGTCGTACTAGTCACGTGGAGGAGGAGGATCAAGCGAAACACCGGTTCCTACATAGTGACATCATGTAGACATAGAATATGCGTTAGTATGTTTAAATATATTAAGTATGTAGGATACAATGCAACAAGAGGAGGTATGATAGACAAAATACATAATCATAATCAATGAATAACATACTAACAAAATGGCATGTATGAATGATACTTGAAGTAAAACCATGCTCGACCATAAAGTACGAACCTTTTCATGTTGTTGATGGAGTAAAAAACCCCACTAATGTTGATAGAGTACAAACCTCCTATCATGGTTGATGGATACCAACCCCCAAAAAGGTTACTTGGGCATACAACCCCCAAGCTAGGTAACCAAGGTACCAACCCCTCGATAAGTTACTCAAGCCTACAATGCCCCCAAGCTAGGCTTGCTCATCCCCAGCACTATATAGAGATAATATCATCTATATATGCACTCCTTTCATCATCATACACATACATTCCTTGTTATTATTATTTCATCATCATATAGTCATTCAACTCATAAGACACGCATAGGACCTTCAATTCCTTAAACACCATAACCATACATTTTATCAAACGCTTAGAGGGTGTGTAATGCTAGTGTAGAACCATGCAATTCAAGAGTGAAATTATTCTAGAAAAATTAGTGTAAAGTCATCAATAGATACAAGGTGATACCCTCAAACAATATACATCAAGACCCTTCATCAATCCTCACCATAGACCTTAGATTCATGGCCCCAAACATAGTACAATAATCACAATTTCATAAATCCCAGCATAGTGTGCAGTGATTTTCAAAATAAATAAGACCCATGAGTATATCAACTTTAACTCAGGCAATTGTTTAAGAAAAGGAAGCTTGGCCATCAGGGTAAAAGGAACCTATGAAAGAAACCCACATACCTTATCTTTGGAGATGAATTTGATGAAGATTTGAGATGGAGACTTGAAGCTTGAGAGAAAATCCTTCAATCCGAAGAGGGTCTTGAGACTTGAGTTAAGGAGTAAAATATTTTGCTAAGTATTTGAATGAGTGTTGGGAAATGTTTAGAATGATATGAGTGTGAAAAATGGTTAAGTATGGGTATTTTTATGTTTGGGGACACTTAGGCCCAAGACTTCAAAGTCTTGGGCTGCAAGAAAAATAACTGGATAGAAACATATGCATGTCCACATTGCAGAAAGGACATAAAAATGAATTCCTTCATTTGCGCGCCCTTAGCACATCGCGCCAGGGGCACGAAAAGCTATCTGGAAATTATCTTTTAGAAAATCAAAATTGCTAATCGTTTGATCTAAAATAAGTGTTAGACCTTTTGCCCCCTAATGTTTACCCCTTGAAGAAGAATATGAAGTCAAATTTTCAATATCACGCACGAATTTTGAGATATATGGAAATTACAATTTTGGACACTTCTGAGGCATATTTTTGGGCACTTTTTGGGCACTTTTTGGGCTTATTTCTGCGATATCCATGCCTCTTCCACTCTAATTAAGCCCAAGGTACTAATTTAAGTCCCTTATATGGTTTCAATTCTTAAGTTTCCGCCCTTATGTCATTTTGCATGCATTCATGATCATGGTAATAAGTTTATGGTGATTTTGTCATTTATGGTTAAATTTTGAAAATGAAGTTTAAATGCATTTGTTTCATTCACTTTAGGATTAAATCATCATGATTACTTATCTCATGTACATTTATTTGACATTCATGGACGAATGTTCCCAATAGGGAGATATTAAAACGCCCAAAAATGTCCCAAAATGTGCTTCGAAAATGTCCATAATCATAATTTGCATATATCTCAAAATCTATGTGTGATATAAAAAATATGACTTCATATGCATGTCCATGGGGTAAATTTTAGTGGGAAATGGGTATAACCACGATTTTAGAGGAACCATAGCAAAAAACAATTTTCGCAAATTTACGATTTCTAGAGATGATCCGCACCCTGGTTGCATTGCCCTAGGGGCGTAGAGATGTACATTGTTTTTCTTAGCTTCCTATTTCGGTCCAAGGGCATTAGGGTCATAGACCCATGCCCATCTATGTGTAAAAACACCTATACTTAGCCATTTTTTCAACTCCAAATCACTCAAGACCCTCTGAACATCCTCTCTAACACTCAATCAAATATTTTATCCAAATTCAAGTAATTCAAGCATAATTCCGGATCTCAAGAACTCCATTCAGTCTTCAAGTCTTCTTTAAGACTACATCAAGAAAGCCCATGTTTAAGGTATGTGGGTTTCAACTATTGGGTCCTTTAATCTATCGTGTCCAACCTTCCTTTTTATGAAAATTGCATGTTTTCAAGTTGCATTACTTATGGGTACTTTTATTATGGATTATGATTATAAATTATGTTGGGGTTTGATGAAATGCTGATTGGAAACACATGTCTACCTATTTCTAGCTTACACTATGAGATGGCTTGTCTTTTGTGACATGTATGTTTTGATCTATAAAACTATGATCTATTATGAGATTTGATGATGGATTTCAAAATATCTTGCATGGGGGTTTTACTTTGTATTAGTGGATTGATTTACATTGAGTTTTCTCATACTATTTCACTCTTGAATTACATGATTTTGAACTAGCATTATACACCCACCAAGTGTTTTATAAAATGTCTTGACAAGGATTCTCAAGTTATTGATGGTCAATTACATGGTTTACAAGTCAAGTGACTTTGTGATGATTAAGGGATTGTATGTATGTATGATCTTCATGGAAAGTATCTATAGAGTTGCAAGTTGACCACACCTTGTCGAGGGGTTCCATGCCTATACTACTTTGTTAAGGGATAGATACCTTGACCACCTTGTCGGGGGGTGCCATGCCCGTACTACCATATTGAGAGGTACATACCTTGACCACCTTTTTTAGGGGGTGCCATGCCTATACTACAATGTTGAGGGGTAGATACCTCGACCACCTCACCGAGGGGTGACATGCCACGGATTCCAAGTAGTAGTTGCTTGGTCTATGATTATGGTCTCTTCCCACACATGTAATCTATATTTGCAAGTTATATGATTTACAAATATGTTTTACCTCAAGCACTGATCATTCATGCCATATTGATATGTTATACTTATTCATTGCTTATGACTATGTATTTTGACTACGTTGCCTTATACCTTGTTTTATTGCATCCTACATACTTAGTACATTCAAAGGTACTAATATGTACTCTATGCCTACATGATGTTACCATGTAGGAACCAGAGCTCCTCTCAATCATTCTCCAAGTGGCTAGTTTTGGCATTTCGGAAAATAAGCTTTGGTGAGTCCTCAAGTCCGAGGATATTAGCTATGCTGCTCTTACTTTTTGATGTCTCTTTATGTTGAACATTTGATACTATGATGGTGTTCTTGGAAAGTGTCTTGGCCCCCTCTCCAATCTATGTTTAGAGGTATTATTGGAACAATTGATGTAAATATGCTTTGAGCATTGACTCTTTGTACTTTATAAATATAAAAACTTTCCTTAGTCCCTTTGCACTTATTTTATATCTGCTGTTGTTGTTATATTCATTTAGCAACCAAGGATGTGTGATTGATATGCTAAGAGGAGTGTTTGGGGATCCTTCGAGGTCCTCATTCGCCTTGTCGCATCTATGCCCTAGGCTTGGATCATGTCATTAGGGATGTTGAGTCTAAAGCCCTTCTTATTGAGTCGGTTCTGGTGGTCAATGAGTTTGTTGATGCCTTTCTTGATGATCTTCCCAGTGTTCCTCCCAAAACAGAAACAGACTTTGGTATAGACCTCCTCCCTGATACTCAAACCATTTTTGTTCCTCCTTACCTTATGGCCCCGGCAGAGTTAAAGGACCAATTAAAAGATTTGGATTTCATAAGGCCTAGCAAGTCACCTTGGGGTGCACCAATGTTGTTTGTAAGAACAAAAGATGCCTCACTTAGAATGTTCATTGACTACCATCAACTCAATAAGGTCACTATAAAGAACAAGTATCCTCTACTAAGGATAGTTGACCTATTTGATCAACTACAAGGGTCTAGTCATTTTTTGAGATTGATATACAGCCCGAATACCACCAAGTAAGGGTGAAAGAGTGTGACATTTCCAAAATAGCTTTCTAAACTAGGTATGGGCATTTTGAATTTATAGTGATATCATTTGGTGTAACTAATACATCGGCGGTATTTATGGATCTCATGAATTGGGCATTTAAACCCTATCTAGATATGTTTCTGATAGTCTCCATAAATGACATATTGATTTATTCCTGAAGCAAAGAAGAGCATGTGATTATTTGAGGGTGGTGTTGCAAATTATGAGGGATGAGAAGTTGTTTGCTAAATTTGATAAATGTGAATTTTGGTTGAAAGAGCTTGCATTCCTAGGGAATATGGTGTCATACGATGAAATTAAGACCCTACAAAGAAAGAAATGATATGAAATTGACCTAGACCCTCAACTCTGATAGATATTAGGAGTTTCTTGGGTTTAATCGAGTACTACAGGAGATTTGTGAATTGTTTCTCTTCAATTGCTTCCCCTATGAAAATTTGACACAAAAGAAGGAAAAAATTGTTTAGACCGATTAATGCGAAAGAAGTTTTCAAACATTGAAAGACAAACTTATCTCCGCTCCTATTTTGGCTTTACCGGAAAGGTTAGAAGGATTTGTGGTTCATTGTGATGCTCAGGAATTGGTTTAGGGTGTGTATTGATGCAAATGACAAGGTTATAGTATATGCTTATCGACAACTAAAGGTGCATGAGCGTATTTGCAGTTGTGGTATTTGCTTTGAAAATATGGCATCATTATTTGCATGAGGTTCATGTAGATGTAGTTACTACCCACAAGAGTCTCCAATATGTGTTCACAAAAAGGGATCTTAATTTGAGACAAAGAAAGTGGTTAGAGATCCTTAAGGATTATGACATGAGTGTGCACTATCTCCCTGACATAGCTAATGTAATGGCCGATGCTCTAAGTAGAGTGTCCATGGGAAGTGTTGCTCACATTGATAATGGCAATAAGGAAGTGGCTAGAGAAGTTGACCAATTAGCTAGGATGGGGGTTAAGTTGAATGAAGTTGAAAATGGAGGTATGGTGGTTATGCATGATAAATCTTCTTTGATTAAAGAGGTCAAGTCCAAATAAGACCTTGATCCCGCCTTGTTAGAATTGAAAGCTTTGGTGAAGGATGGTAAAGTGGAGGTTTTCTCTCGAAGGGAAGATGGTGTCCTTAGGTATCAAGGTAAGCTATGTGTGCCTGATGTTGATGACTTGCGGGAGTTGATTTTGAAAGAGGCCCATAATTCATCCTATTCTATTCACCCCAGTTCCACAAAAATGTATAGAGACTTGAAGGAAATTTATTGGTGGGGTGGCATGAAGAGGAATATTGCAAATTTTGTAGTAGGTTGTCACAATTACCAACAAGTGAAAGCCGAACATCAATGGCCGAGCAACCTAACCCAAGATATAGAAATTCCTACTTGGAAGTGGGAAGAGATCAATATGGATTTTGTGATTGGTTTGCCAAAGACTAGGAAGCACTTTAATTCTATTTGGGTTGTTGTTGATTGGATGACCAAAAAGTCTTCTCACTTTCTACCGGTTAAAACAACCTATGGGGCCCAAGATTATTCCAAGTTGTATATACATGAGTTGGTTAGGTTTTGCATGGGGTACCATTGTCCATCATTTCAGATCGTGGTAATCAATTCACTTCTCATTTTTGGAGATCCTTCCAAAGGGTCTTGGTAGTAAGGTCAATCATAGCACGACTTTTCATCCTCAAACAGATGGTCAATCTAAAAGGACAATTCAAACTCTTAAGGATATGCTTAGGGCTTGTGTCTTAGAGTTCAAAGGTAGTTGGTATGAACATCTTCCACTAATTGAGTTTGCTTATAACAATAACTACCACTCCAGTATTGACATTGCATTCTTTGAAGCTTTATACGGTAGGTATTATAGATCCCCGATTGGGTGGTCTGATGTCGGGGAAATAGCTTTGTTAGGCCCATATTTGGTTATAAAAGCTTTGGATAAGGTAAGGTTGATAAGAGATATATTGAAGATGGCTCAAAGTGCGCAAATATCCTACTCTGATGTGAGAAGAAGAGACCTTGAGTTTAATATTGATGATTGAGTATACTTGAAAGTCTCACCCATGAAGAGTGTGGTCCGGTTTGGCAAGAAAGGAAAATTAAGCCCAAGGTTTATGGGACCCTATAGAATCTTGAAGAGAATTGGTAAAATTGTGTATGTGTTATAGTTACCTACGGATATAAGTATGGTTCATATGGTCTTCAGTGTGTCTATGTTGAGGAAGTATGTGGGTAACCCAAGTGCTATAGTGTCCTTAGAAGTTGTGGATGTTATGGAGGATAACTTGACCTATAAGGAAGTACCCATAGAATTATTAGATAGGGAAGTGAAAAGGGTAAGAAACAAATATGTGGCATCCATCAAAGTCCTTTGGTGGAATCATCAAGTTAAAAGTGTCACTTGGGAAGCCGAAGTAGGCATGAAAAAGCAATATCCATACCTCTATCCCTCTACTCATGCTGAAGGTAACTATTTAAGTCCCATATATAATTTCAAGTCTTAAGTTTCAGCCTTCATGTCACTTTTGCATGCATACATGTTCATATTGATAAGTTTTGATGATTTTTGATGCATATGTGTGAAACTTTTAAGAATGATGTTTAAGTGCATTTGTTGCATTCATGTCGAGCTGGAATTTCATGATTTCTTCTCTTGAGT
>JAOTQR010074063.1:0-13105 GCA_025774065.1 Solanum ossicruentum | reverse complement strand
AAACCTTAGCTTAGGATGAGGGTTTGGGACTTGAATTTGGGAGTGAAAATATGGCTAAGTGTTTGAGTGAGTATTGGAAAATGTTTTGGGTAATACAAGACTAAAATTTGGCTAAGTATAGGTTAAAACACATTTGGGAACACTTAGGCCCAATACTTAATAGTCTTGGACCGAACTAAATAAACAGTCCCAAAATAAGCTGAGGCGCATTGCGGAGGTGATGTGAAAACCTCACTAGAAATTGCGTCATGGGATTTTTGAGTTTTGATATGGTGGTTCTAAAATTGAGGTTAACCCTTTGCCAATAATTTTGACCCTCTGAAAAAGAATATGAAGTCGGATTTTTAAGATAATAAACGAATTTTGAGGTATACGAAATTTAAAAATTTCAAGCATTTTCGAGGCATGTTTTCAGGCACTTTTTGGGGTCGTTTCAGTACCCTAAAATAAATATTTATAGTAAGTACAAACAAGTCCTAAACAAACTAGGAAAACTGGTTGGCAAACTCTACAAAAGCACTTTACGACTCGTAATGTCTTCTACGACTCGTAGTCAGGGTTTCATACTCAGCTGTTGGATTTTTGGAGTTCACTTCCATGACACCCTTTAATGACTCGTTAAGTGGTTTACGACATATAAAGGGGGTTTCATTTGATAACTTTCCTGCAAGTCCACTTCTCTGATTCTCATGGCATGAAAGGTGGTCTACGACTTATAAACTACTTCACGAATTGTTTGCATGTTCGTAGAATTTAACTTCAGAAAATATCCCCTCATTGGAAATCCTCACAAATCCTATACCCTACTCGTAGAATTCTCTATGACTCATGGAAGGTCTCACACAATAGCAAAAATTAGCAACTTCTTCAATTCCCCCCCTAATTGTGGCCAACCAATAATGCTGCAAATCTAAGCACAAAAACATATAATACCCAAAAAGATCGCATTGAGAACATAAAAAATTCTAAGTGTTAAGCATCACATATGCTGTATTTTGGTAGCACATCAGTGACTTCTCGAAGACGGCTTTTCGATTCTGATATGGTAACTTTATGTATTTAATAATGTCCTTTGGTTGACAAATGCACTTGTAGCCTTCACGTATTTGATAAATAAAGTATTTAAATAGTGATATGTTCATGATCATATTTATCGATGATATTTTGGTGTATTCTAGAGATGAGTAAGAGCATGCTAATCACCTCAGAATTGCTTTACAGATACTCAAGGACAATATGTTGAATGCAAAATTTTCTAAGTATGCGTTTTGTGTCCGATATGTGCCTTTCCTAGGTCACATAGATTAAGGTGATGGTAGCGTAGATACTGCGAAACCCCAACTATGTGGAGTTTGAAAGGTTCAGGAAAGTAAGCCTTGGAAAATTTGAACTGTGAGATTTTACGAAGGGGTTTATGACAAATAAAATGAAGTACAACCCGTAAAGTGGGTTCGTGGAACCTGACAGACTTGGTGAAACTTTAGAATCCTCTGAACTACAATCTACGACTCATCAGACAACATGTAAAGTCCTTTATGAATTGTAGACCATATCTTGGAATGAGAATTAGTGAAGGACTGAGAGTCTATCAGATGAAACACTATCTATGTCCCGTAGAACGATCTACAAGTCATAGATTGTGTCATAGAGATAGGATCAGAGAAAATGGGTCTCTAAAGATTTGAAAGAGGTCCATTAGACGAAACCCTCTCTATGGCTCATAGAATAGTTTACGGCCGGTAAACGGGGTCTCGTAGACTTATCCAACCAGTATTTATAAAGCACAATTTTGTCATTTATCAGCATTTTATGCTTATATCATGTTAGTTTGACCCTCAAAGGATCCCTTTATCAGCCCTTAAGCCCTAATGTAATTCATTTTCCTCCTTACTCTCATTTTCTAAGTCCCAAACACCTCTTTCAAGTCTTCAACCTCTGAAGAAGAAGGAACAAGCTAAAAAATTGGTTTCTTCACCTCCAAGTTGGGTGTCCTCTTCATTAGGTTGATAATGTATGTTGGTTTTGATTGTAAGGACCTTTACCTCAAAAGCTAAACCATTTCTCCTCCTAGCCTCCTTTCCAATGTTATGGGTATTGGTAAAGATTTTATGAAACATTTTGCAGCGCATGAGTATGAAGAAACTATGATGATATTTTGATTAAGATAATGTTATTTGTCTTTATACAATATTATGAAATAAAAAGCCATGAGAAATATGTGATTTAAGATGAGGTTTTATGATGCCCTAACTATGCTTTGGTAAGCTAAGATGGGCTATTTTGCATGATCTAAAAAAGAGGTTTTTGCTACTCCTCTCATGTCTAAAGATGTTGTTCTTACATGGTTTTGAGCATAAACGCATACCCTCCTTGTTTTAGTAAATCATTAACCAAGCTTCTTATATTAATAAAGTCTTTAGGGTAAGATATGTTACTTATGAATGATATAGATTATGAAGGGATATTATGTATGCTATGAAATATGAGAATGTTATTAAAGCTATAAAAGGTTATGAAGACCTATCTTTTATCTGATGAAGCCTTGGTTTTTATGAACTACTCCATGAAATATGAGGATATTAAAATACTTTGCATATTAGGATAATAAGAATAAATTGAGTATTCCTTGGGATTGTGACCTTGCACTGAGCGAACCTTGGTAAATAACCATTGTCCTATAACTATGTGGCTACCATAGGTTTGAGAATAGGCAAATGGATATATATAGCTTAAGTTACACGATTGAACAAAGCGGGTGGTGTTCCCATACGACACATGTGAATCCTCTAACGAAATGGATGGTATTCTTGTAAGGTGAGTGCTTAGTCTACCAAGGCAAGGTAGACCACTCCTAAGTTCGATGTGGAGTGAACATCGACATTCCAAGTAGTAGCTCAATTGGTCTTACATGTCGATTATGGTCCCTTCCCATCTATTTATAACATATGATATGATTTGATGATTCATTCTTAGATAATTTGACTATGGGATAGAGCATGCATAACATATTGAACTTATGTTCGTTGACTATGATTATGTATATTGTTAAACATGGCTTATGTCCCTTGTTGCATTTGTACTCCACAAACTTAGTATATTCTAAGTACTAAAGCATACTTTTTTGCCAGCATGATCTAACCATGTACGAATCAGAGAACCATATAATCCTCCTCTTCCACGCATGTAGATGTTTCGATAAGAAATTTTCTTGGCGAGTCCTCCATATTTGTGGAAAAAATTCCACTTTTTTATGCATTTTTTAGACTCAGTTATTTTTGGATATTGTCTTTTGAGGGTGAGCCAAGGAGATGTATTAGCCTCCAACCTATTCAAAATTTAGAAGTATTGTTTAATATTATGGTGGTCATGTATTATTGAGCTTGACACTTTATACTTTTGTGTTATGCAAAGCATCCCTTAGTCCCATGTTCCCCTTTCATGTTATATTCTTGTTGGTGGTGTTGAGATGAAAGTCTTAAGTCCCTAATCACCCCGTGGTGAGAGTCATACATACTTGCTCTTTAGAAATTATTTGTTGTTCAATATATGCACATCCTCTTCCCTATATCATCCCTTTAGCATGAGTCTAAAGTCCTACTTCCCTTAGATATTATGTGCTGCATGATTTTTTTTCTTTTTGTCATGCTACCGCAAACCAAGGATGTGCTTACATGCTTATGTGGTTTTATGGGATCCCAATTGGGTTTTCATTCGCCGTGTCACATCTAGTCCCTAGAATTAGGTTGTGACAAGCATTGTAACAGAGCATTAGGTTTGTAAATAGTCCTTAGAAATCTAACACACCGCATCAACTAGAGTTTTTCCATTGTTGTGAAGTGCGCCACAACTATGAGTGAGACGCTATGAGGTGTTTTACGAAGCGGTTTGCTTCTGGATACTCTACTGTATGCTCTAGATTTAACATAAGGTTTCCTACCTCTACAAGAAACATTTTTTCTCTTTTAGATCATGCTACCAAGGCGAATGGCACAAAGTGCTCCTCTCCCCGAGGGTGAGCTGGCCCCTCTAGCCCCACAAGTTTATCAAGTGGGAGAACAAAGAGTCACCCATGCGAAGTATCGGAATGTGGTCACCCTCTTAGCAAGGGCCGTCGCCAATCAAGGGGCTCAAGTTCCTCATGCTCCTACGCTGGCCTCAAGGTTAAGGGATTTCACAAGTATGAATCCCCTAGAAATCCATGGTTCAAAGGTAGAAGAAGACCCCCAAGAATTTATTGATGCAGTATTTAAGGTCTTGGATATCAAAGGGTTATGTTTAGAGGAGAATGTTGAACTAGCTGCCTACCAACTCAAGGGACTTGCTAAAATATGGTCTAATCAATTAAAGATGGAGAGGGTGGATGATGAGACCATTCTATGGGAGGGATTCAAAGTTTCCTTCTTTGATTGCTTCTTCCCAATTGAGTTAAGAGAAGCTTAGTTGATGGAGGTCACGAATCTTAGGCAAGGATCTATGAGCATGAGGGAGTATTCCCTTAAGTTCAAGAACCTCTCCGGGTTTTCTCCTCACTTGATTGTCGACTCTAGGGCAATGATGCATAAGTTTTTTGTCGGGTGTGTCCATCATGATTAATGAAGAGTGATGGGGAAATGGATATATCACAATAAGGCAAGAAATTTCAAGGCCAAGGGTCCTCCAATGCCCAATGCCAATGGTTTGCTAATGATAGGTCCCCCAACCCAAAAGCTAAAGGTGGTAATAGTGGTCAAATTGCTCCTAGGTGTGGCAAGAACCATGGAGGTAGATGCTACAAAAATATTGGTACTTGCTTCAGGTGTGGAAAAATGGGCCACAAGGTTTCAGATTATCCAAAACATGGGTAGGGACGGTCGTCCTCAAGGACAAGGTGCTAAGGTTGATCAAATAGCGCAAGATGATCCATAAGAAGGTGCTCCTCGACACAGCCAGTTCTATGCTCCTTAAGGGAGATAGGGGTAGATGAGGTGCCCAATATTGTTACTAGTATGTTAAAGGTTTTGCTATCTTGATTTTTACGCTTTATTGGACCAGGGTGCTACTCTTTCTTTCATAACTCCATTTATTGTTAACGAACTTCATGTGTGTTCAGAATGGTTATGTGAACCTTTTGTGGTATCTACCCTGTTGATAAGCCCATTATTACTAAAAGAGCCTATTAAGGTTGTACCATGTCCTTATTGCAGAAAGGTTATCCTTGTGACTTTATTGAACTTGATATGATAGATTTTGACATGTTTCTAGGGATGGATTGGTTAAATCCATATCATACCAGTATTGTTCGTAGGAATTGTAAGGTTAAATTCCAAATCCCTAGAGAATTGGTCTTTGAATGGGAGGGTAATGATTCGGTGGTCAAGGGAAGATTCATCTCTTATCTTAAGGGACGGAAGTTGATTTCCGAGGGCTATATCTATCATCTTGTGTGGGTTAGGGATGTCAGTTTAGTGTTTATCCTGTCGATTCAATCCCAATTGTCAATGAGTTTCTTGATTTCTTCCCCCATGAACATCTCGATGTCCCTCCCAAAGGTGAGATAGACTTTGGTATAGATCTCCTTCTCGATACTCAACCCATTTCCATCCCTCCCTATCGAATAGCGCTGGTGTAGCTAAAGGAGTTAAAGGAGAAAGTAAAGGACTTGTAGAGAAGGGGTTCATAAGGCTAAGCAAGTCACCTTGGGGTGTACTAGTATTGTTTGTGGGAAAGAAGGATGGTTCACTTAAAATGTGCATCGACTACCGAAAACTCAACAAGGTCACCCCAAAGAACAAGAAACCATTGCGAAGGATTGATGATCTATTTGATCAATTGCAAGGGGCTAGTCACTTCTCAAAAATTGATCTTTCGCTCAGGTATCAACAATTAAGGGTAAGGGAGTGTGATATCCCTAAGATGACTTTCTGGACGAGATTTGGGATGTTTGCCTTTGTAGTGATATCCTTCAGCCTAGCCCGCTCCGACAATATTTATGGAACTCATGAATAGGGTTTTTAAAACCTATCTTGACATGTTTGTTATGGCGTTCATTGACGATATCCTGATTTACTCCTGGATGAAAGAGGAGCATGCAAAATATTTGAGAGTGGTGTTGCAAATATTGAGGGAAGAAAGGATCTTTGCAAAATTCCACAAATATGAGTTTTGTTTGAGGGAATTAGCATTCTTACATTATGTGGTATTGGGTGATTAGATTGAGGTGGATCCAAAAAAGACACAGGCAATAAGGAATTGGCCCAAACCCTTCACTTCGATGAATATCAGGAGTTTCCTAGGTTGTGGCTGGTACTAACGAAGCTTCGTGAATGGGTTCTCTTCAATTGCTTCTCCTTTGACAAAATTGACCTAAACAAGGCTAAATTTGTATAGACTGATGAGTGTGAAAGAAGTTTCTAAACCTTTAAACATAAGCTTATGTTCGCTTCTATTTACGCTCTACCGGAAGGGAAAGAAGGATTCGTCGTGTATTATGATGCTTCAAGAATTGGATTGTGGTGTGTGCTAATTCAAAATGGCAAAGTCACCGTCTATGCTTCTAGGTAATTTAAGGTGCATGAGCATAACTACCTCACCCATGATCTTGAACTAGCAGTCGTGGTATTTGCCTTAAAGATATGGCGTCATTATTTGTATAGAGTCCATGCAGACGTGTTCATCAACCATAAGAGTCTCCAATATTTGTTCACCTAAGGAGACTTGAATCTGAGGTAAAGGAGGTGGCTAGAGTTCCTTAAGGGACTACAACATGAGTGTACATTACCATTCGGGCAAATCTAATATGGTAACCGATGTCCTAAGTTGGGTTTTCATGGGTAGTTGACCCACCTTGAGGATAGCAAGAAACAATTGGAAAAAGAGTTCCATAGGCTGGCTAGGTTGGGAGCGAGATTGAATGAAGTTGAAAATGAAGGTTTGGTAGTTGCCGATGGCTTCAAATCTTCTTTGGTCGAAGAGGTCAAGTCCAAGCAAGATTTGGACACCACCTTGGTGGAGTTGAAGTGATTGATGAGATTGTAAGCTGGAGGCTTTCTCCGAGGGGGAGATCGCGTTCTTCGATACTAAGGTAGGTTATGTGTGTCGTATATCAATGATTCAAGGGCGTTGATTTTGAAAGAAACCCATAATTCCTCTTACTCTATCCATTCTATTTATACCAAAATGTATAAAGTCTTGAGGGAAATGTATTGGTTGAGTTGTATGAGGAGAGTTATTGCCATGTTTATAGCCAGATTGCCATAATTTCCAAAAGTATAGGACGAGCATCAAAGGCCGAGTGGTTTGAACCAAGACATGGAGATTCCTACTTGACAGTGGAAAGAGGTCAATGTGGACTTTGTAATTGGGTTGCTAAAGCCTAGAAGGCATTTCGATTCCATATGGGTTGTTGTTGATAGAATGACAAAGTCGGCTCACTTCTTACTAGTCAAAACCACCTATATTGCCGAAGATTATGCCAATGTTGTATATTCATAAGTTGGTAAGATTGTATGGGGTTCAATTGGACATTATTTCATATCATGGTGCTAAATTCACATCACACTTTTGGAGAGTCCTTCCGAAAGGGCCTTGGCACTAAAGTAAAGCTTTTAGCATGACCTTTCACTCGCAAATAGAGGGCCAAGCTGAGAGGACTATCCAAACACCTGAGGACAAGCTTAGGGCTTGTGTCTTGGAATTCAAGGGTAGCTGGGATGAGTACCATCCGCTCATCGAGTTTTCTTACTACAATAGCTATCACTCGAGTATCGGATGGCTCCTTTTGAAGCCTTCTATGGTAGGCATTGTAGATCCCCATTAAGTTGGTTTGAGATGAGAGTGATGGATTTGTCAGGTCTGAATCTAGTCATGATAGTGATGGTGAAAGTGAGGATGATAAGAGAAAGATTGAAGGTGGCTCAAAGTCGACAAAAGTCCTACGTCGACACTAGAAGAAGAGACCTTGAGTTTGAAGTTGGTGATTGGGTATATTTGAGGGTTTTGCCAATGATGGTGTGGTTTGTTTTGGCAAGATAGAAAGTTGAGCTCTAGGTACATAGGTCTATATCAGATCTTGAGACATATTGGTAAGGTTGCATATGTACTAGAGTTGCCTATGCAAATGAGTATAGTTCATTTGGGTTTTCATGTCTCTATGTTGATGAAATGCGTTGGAGACCCTAGTTCCATTATGCCTATAGAAATGGTAAATGTTGAACAGAACTTGACTTTTGAGGAGGTATCAGTGAGAATATTTGATAGGCAAGTTAAGCGATTGAGAAACAAAGACATACCCTCCGTCAAAGTCCTTTGGAGGAACCTACATGTAGAAAGTACCACATGGGAAGACGAAGTTGATATGAGGGAAAAATATCCTTATATCTTCCATTCCAATCAAGCTTGAGGTAATACGATCATCCTATCTTTGGATCCCTTTTCTTTGCATACCATTCTCATGACATTTATGGATGTATATGTGGTTTTGAGGTTTGCATTACATGTAAAATTTGAAGCATGGTTTTAAGATTTTGAATGTTGCATGTGGTACTTTGTATATGGTGCATGGCATGCGGTGCATAAGTTCATTCCTTCGAGCTTGTCTTAGAATATTCGGTGATGAATATTCCCAAGGGAGAGATATTATAAGATCCTACCTATGAGGAATGTCAAGAGTTCAGGAATGTAAGCCTTGGACAATTTGAATGTTAGATTTTATGATGGGGTTTATGACACATAAAATGATGTACAACCCGTAAAGTGGGTTTGCGGAACCTAGTATACTTGGTGAAATTTAGAATCCTCTAAAGTTCAATCTATAACTCATCAGATGACAAGTAAACTCCTCTACCAGTCATAACCATATCATGGAATGAAAATGAGAGAAACGTCTCTGAGATTCTATCAGGCAAAACACCATCAATAGCCTGTAAAATGATCTATAAGTCATAGATCATGTCATGCAGGGAGGATCAGGGAAAAAGGGGTCTCTGAAGTTTGGAAAGAGGTCCATCAGACGAAACCCCCTCTACTCGTAGAATGGTCTATAGCCCATAAACGAGGTCTCGTAGACTTGTCTGGCCAATTTTTATAAGGGATAGTTTTGTTATTTCTCAATATTTTATGCTTATACTATGTAATTTTGACACTCAAAGGAACCCTTTATCAGACCTTAAGCCTTAATCTCATTCATTTTCCTCCTCACTCTCATTTTCTAAGTCCAAAACCCCTCTCTTAAGTCTGCAAGCTTTCAACAAGAAGGAACAAACTAGGATTTTGGTTTTATCCCCTCTAAGTTAGGTGTCCTCTTCATTAGATTGATAAGGTATGTGGGTTTTAGTTGTGAGATATTACACCCCACATCTTTCATGTAATAATTCTATTCAAATGAAACATGATATGACTTGGCCAAATTAGCGCCAAATTTTAAAAGTGCTTGAATCTCAAATTAGAGGATGATATGTACGTCTAACGCTTAAGAGAGTCGAGTGTATACAAGTTTTAAGTTGAATTGATGATATTACACCCTTAAATAAAGTGAAATAAGTGAGGTGCTTGTAGAACTTAGGAAGCTAGCAGGTAAGTCACCTATTTGCGTAGCTGAAATTTGCTAGCTAGACAGAGATGAGACCCGACGTGAATCTATCCAAGTTCGACAATGAATAAAGTCTGTGTTAAGGGTGTAACTTTAGCCTGTGTTTTAGAATCATAAATGGACAATATTTATAGTCCAATATGAGTAATAAGAAGCACCCAAGTACATCCACGACCTACTTGACGATTTGGGGCCCAACTAAGTAAAGGGAAAAGAGAAAAAATGGGTAGCCAAGGCCCAACCAATTGAAACCCATTTAAGACCAAATGAAAGGGCCAAGCTATTACATCACCAGCTTGTTAAGTTGTGGTAAAAAGCCCAGGAAAGACTAGGCCAAACTTGTCCCTTTAAAAGGGCTTAAAAGCAGCTCCCTAAAGCCATTTCAACTTGGACAAACAATCTGTTACTTTGTTCTCTCTTTCAACTTATAAAGCAGCCCTTACAACCCCATAAGGGTCGCTAAAGCAGACCTAAGCCTTGAGGTTAAAGGTAAGAAAAGTACTTTTGTACTTAGTATGGTTTGTTTATGATAAACAAGAGGAATAAGCTTATTTTACTTGTGCTGGAATTTCAGACAACATGTGTTCTGAGGATTGTTATATACTTTTCTTGTTTATTAAGAGGCTTTTCTCTTCTTTGTTGGTTGAATTATGAAGTAAGACATGCTTTTAACAAGGTTTAGTTTGGTAGTGATATAACCAGGCTGCTCTACCATTGTTATAGTCTGCAAAGTGACTTATTGTAGGATATCTTAATTGTATTCTTAGAAGAAACTTGTGAGATAATGATCAAGGATTGTTATTTCGCAACTTCCACCTACTTTGGCACTATTTGTGGACGATTGTAAGATAGGTTTTATGTGTAAAAGTATTGGATAAAGTTTTGTTAAAGTTGAAACAGGTTATTGTCGACGTCGAAATTTAGTAAAGAGATATAATATTATGCTGCCTATTTGTATGTTGTGTAGATTTGTTATGCATTGTGCTTTGTGGGCTGCTGTGAAACTTTTATGGCAATAAATCAGGCTTCACATTATATGTATATGAGAATGTGTATTAGAAAATACGATTTGAGTCGGAAAGGTTGAAAGAATACGCTCGGGTTGATAATTGCACGCTTGCTGCCCGTGTGTTGTTTTCTTTTATTAAATTGTGGCTGCAAAGATGTATCTATTGGCTGCTAACACTTGGTTTATCACCTACTATATTGTAAATAAATATTTAGAGAAATGAAGGTTATTTTGATTTAATAGCGAGGTCGAACAATAGGGTATGTAAGGCTACTTGATTTTATATTATTCGGCATGAAAACTAGATCCTTCCTTGGCACATAAAGAAACTTCCCAACTCTAACCCAACCAATAACCGTGTCTCCACTTTTTCACATGTTCCCATACTTCCATACATAGTCATTTGCAAATCTTCATTCATTTTTGATACAAAGATTCACAAGTTCTTTCTACTAAACAAAGTTCATGTGTTGTTTCATCTCTTATGCATTTCATTACTTGTGTTACCTATTCCTTTCATAATGGTATTGTCTTTTATGATTATTTACATGTCACATGCTACATATATGGTCCTACAGCTCCAGTACTACGACCACCAAAAGAATCATCCTAAAAGTAATTGAAAGGTAAAGCAAGTTGCTTATTGATGTGGGGTAACCCTAGGGGTGGAAGAATCACCTAATAGAGGTTAATCCCACTACAGGGGCAACTCAAGGGTGAAAGGAAAAGCCTAGCATGGCATGATCCCACTATAGATTTTCCACTGATTAGCTGGTCATTTGAATTACATGTTGTGCACAGATTATATAGCAAAGAAAGGTAAAGCAATAAAAAGTATATAAAAGTACATGATTCCACAGTTTTACTAAAGGTGTTCTCTTATCCTTGCACCTGTGCATGATTTCATTTGAGTTCTTACTTCATATACAATATTTACTGCTTTACATATTTAGTATATTATCTCATACTGACGTCCCTTACGGGGGACCTGCATTTCATGTTGCAAGTACAGGCACTAGTAGATCTTCCCAATAGGAGTATAGGATATCCAACTTCTGTTACCGATCTCCAGGTTGCTTCGGGGCTATGTGTGCATCTAGAGCTTTTATTTTTGTATTGTATAGTTAGTCGAGGCGGGGCCTGTCTCGACCCTTTTCAGATACTTTTCCTTATCTAGAGGCTTTGTAGACAGTCTAAGGTAAAGTGTGGTCATGTCTCGTACTTTAGACATTTTGGCTCCAATGACCTAGTCATATGCATTTCATTTTGGCTTGTAATTATTGTCTATCTTCTAGAATGCATGCTGAATTTAGAAACCCCTTATAATGTTCATAGAAAATGCATGGTTATATGTTTATTCTCTGGAGTCTTGTCGGTAACAGGTGCCAGTCTGCTATAATGAGACTTTGGGTGTGACAAAAGTGGTACCAGAGCGGGTCGTCATAGGGAGTCTACAAAGCCTTGTCTATGTAGAGTCTTGTTTATCGATGTGTTGTGAACCACATTTATAAGAAGGAGGCTACGTGGCATTTAGGAGTTGTTACTTTCTTTTCATTCATTAGATCGTGTCATAGAGCCAAGTATAATAGCTAGATCGTTTCTAAACTCTAAATTGTTTTGTACAACAAATATGCCAGAAACCAGGAAAAATAAAGGTAAAGATAAGGAAGTAGTAGTGGTAGTTGGTGTACCCAATCAGGTGAGACAGCAAAATGAGGCTCAAGGTGACTCTCTATCACAGACATCACTCCTCTAACTCCTGCTGAACCAAGAAGTAGTGAAATTCCCCCAAAACCACCTATCGATGCGACCGTGTAGGATCTGAGTAATACAGTCCAATTATTGACTTGTATAGTCGCTAGACAAGGTCAAAGGCAGGAAGGACCAAGTATAGGTGCAGGTGGTGCGAATAGGGAAGCTAGCATGAGGATACGTGACATTCTTAATTTGGACCCTCCATCCTTAACCAAGTCAGATCCTAATGAAGATCCCCAAGACTTTATTGATCAGAACCAACAAACTTTAGATATTACGCATATGAGTGGTACAGAAGTTGTTGAGCTAGCAACATACAAATTGAGGGGTATGGTTATATTGTGGTATGAAGCTTGGATGCAATCTAAACATATAGGTGCACCTCCAACTACCCAGAAGGAGTGTAAAGAGGTATTTCTTGACCATTACTTGCCATTAGAAATCTAAGAGGCCCATGCAGAACAGTTCTTGAATTTTCACCAATGGAATATGAATGACAGGGAGTATAGCCTCAAATTTAATTCCCTGGCCAGGTATGCTCCTAATGTAGTTGATACTATGGTAGATAGATTTCACCGATATGTGAATAGATTGGATATGTATCTGGTTAGAGATTGTACGATTGCTCCCTTGAATAAAGACATGGATATAGTAATGATACAAGATTTTGCACAAAAACTAGAGGAGCTGAGGCAAAGTAGAAGAACATAAAAGTTAGAGAGGGGGCATCCCAAGAGAGCCATATTTGCGGGGCAGTTTATGCCATCCCAAGGTGA
>JAOTQR010074052.1:0-13106 GCA_025774065.1 Solanum ossicruentum | reverse complement strand
CAAAATCAAGGTGGTTTTTTTTCTTCATTTTCTTTGGGTGATTTCTCAACCATGTTTATTTTATTAGTAGCTAAACCCCCGCAACTTAGGGTTGTAGGAACCATGAGTAACTATATTCTAATAACCCAGATTATTTGCATTTCTTTGATTAGGCATTTGTATGTATTGTCAACTTTCCTTCAGAATGCTTGTTCTTTGGTGGTGCCCAACACCAAACCCTACCTAGTGTCATGATCTAAACCAAGGTAGTGATGAATAGGAAAAGGAAATAGACGACAGGATTCGATTGATGTATTCTCATCTAATCAACCAAACCTAGCCAAGCAGAGGTTGACTGGGAAATTGAGTAACGGTTGGTTTGTACGCTATGGTTGTGGAACAAGCACCATAGTGAAATTCGACATTCGCCTTTACAAGAGGGCTGGAAGAACCTAAGTTACCGTCCTCTGTGTAATGTCTCAATTTGGGTTTTGTTATCTGGGATATTTGAGTTAGTGAATTATTCGTACCACAATTCCCAGGTTGCTCCTCATATTGATTGTCTCTTCGTGATTATTAGTACAGTTTTTGTAGTTATTTCATTCCAATTTGCAAACCCCCTCCCGCTTCCCATTCTAGAGAATATAGTTTATTTTAACTTGAAATGATTGTTGGTAAGTCAATTTGGTCAAACCCCATATTCCCTGTGGATTCTACCCTAACCTCTAGTTAGGCGTATACTTGATAGCGACCTCTTTACTGTTGGAGTGTGAGCATCAACATGGCAACGACGTTGTCATAGTTGTGCATCACCAAACTTGTGGTTATGGGAGTTAGTCGGTTAGAGAATTTTCCAAGCAAAATTTGACGAAGCATATTATAATTTAAACTGAGTTGCATGAGAAACAAGGTCTCTTTTAGAAGCATAATTTTAATCCTTAAACTTGCATCATTTAAATGAGCTACGTTATGAGACGATGAGTTGAGTCTAGAGTGGAGTTGGACGATTTGAGTCTAAGCCTTATCTATTTCTTGAGATATTTTACATACTAGTATATTCCATGTACTGATGCCCATTTGGGCCTACATCATTAATATTTCAGGTAAAGGTAATAGAGTACTTCAGCAGGTGCATCGTTGAGGTTTAATTTCCTTGTTTCCAGAGTTGGTAAGTCCTTTTTGCTATTCAGATAAGCCTTTCATTTATTTTTATTGGTTATTTATATTTTCTCTGAGTTGGGTTGCCATGGCTTGTCATGGTATCATCTAGATGTTTAGAAGTAGAGGCTTCAAGGACTACGAGTAAAGAACAGTTGAGTATTGTGTATTTATCCTTGTTCCAAACATGGTGAATTGAGGTTATTTTATAAGAGATTTATTTCTTCATTGATGACTTGTACTTGAGTAATTCTTCTACTTTCAAGTAAAATGTGACGATGAGGCCAAGTGGTACTCTTAGGGAATCAAATAGTGGTTCTTCGAGTGCCCCACACCAAGGATACCTTCCCAGGGCATGGCAAACTTGGTACCAGAGCATAGAGTTCAAGTATCCTCAGGATTCTATGAAGCTAGGTCTAGTTGATTCTTGTTTATGGGTGTTCAGACTGATAGCTGCTCAGAGTGGGAACCAGAGTTCATACACTCAAAGTCCTAGCTCCTAGGAGCCAATTGCTGCAACTAGGCTTAGGGACTTTCTGAGGATGAACCCACCAATCTTCACAAGGTTAAAGGTTGAGGAGGACCTTAAAAATTTCATTAATGAGATGTAGCCTTGAAATCTTGACATGCAACTGAGACTGAGAGAGTTGATACGTTGCTTATCAATTGAAGGATGTGGAAATATTTGGTATAATCAGTGGGAAGAGGGTCGAGGTAAGAATGCCGAGCCTGCTGAGTGGAGTGAATTCAAGAGTGCCTTCTTTGATCACTTCTTTCCCCAAGAGTTGAGGGAGGCAAGATTGAGGAGTTCATGAAACTGAAGCAAGAAGGATTGACCATCAAGGAATATGGCCTCATGTTTATCCAACTATCTAGGCATGCTCCAAAGATGGTCTAAGACATGAGGGCAAGAATGAGGAACTTCATTTCTGGCCTAGGTAAACATATGAAGAAAGAGTGGAAGGTAACATTGCTTATCCTAGGTTTGGATATTTCTAGAGTCACGATCTATTCACAACAAATTAAGGAGGATAAAAACAAAGATAGAGTAGAGCATCTAAACAAGAAGGCCAAGTTGGGCAAGGCTCGAGCCTAATCAGCCTAAGTAGATAAAGGGAGCCAAGTACTTGTTCCAAAAATGACCTTCGAGTTATGCACTATCCTCAGTGAGTGCACTTTCCCTAAGCTACAAGTATAAGTAAAACTCCCCAAGTCAGTAGAACTTCAAAGCATAGGGCTCTCAAACCAGTGTGACCTTTGGTTCAAAAGGGAAGCCACCTTATGGGAAATGTGGCAGAATGCATTTGGAAGAGTTCAAAAAGGGAGAGAATGGTTTCTATAAGTGTTCCAGATAGGTCATTTTCATATAGAATGTCCATTATGGAGCAACAAGGCTCAGTGTTCTGCTATGGATCCACCAGCAAAAGGTAATCAGAAAGGTGTTGCACCAGGGATCGATGGTGGGACAAACCATCTAAATGCTATGAGCAACCGATAGAACTTAGAGGCTACACCTGATATTGGGATGGGTATGTTGTGAGTATTTTCTCTTGATTTTTATGTATTTCTTAATCGAGGTGGAACTCTGTCATTTGTGATTCCATATGTGGCTAGTAAGTTTGAGATCCTTCCTGAGTTCTTGCTTGAGCCATTTTCTATTTCTACACCTTTTAGTGAGTCCGCTCTAAAGGAGAGGGTTTATAGAGATTGTGTAATATCCATCTATTATAGGGATACTCTTGCAGATTTGATAGAGTTGGAAATTGTTGATTTCGATGTGATTCTTGGCATGGACTAGCTTCACTCTTGTTATGCCTTTGTTGGCTATAGAACCCAGACCGTCAAGTTTCAGTTGCCCAATGAGCTTATTATTGAGTGGAAGGGAGATTATGTTTTGCCTAAGGGTAGGTTTGTTTCCTACCTCAATGTCTGAAAACTATTCTCCAAGGGATGTATCTATCACCTCGTGCGAGTTAAGTGTGATGATGTTGAGCCTCCTACTCTTGAGTTTATCCCAATTATGAGCACGTTTCCTGATGTATTTCCTGAGGATCTGCCTAGAGTCCCTTTTGATAGGGAGATTGAGTTCAAAACTGATGTTTTCCTCAATATCCAACCTATTTTTATTCCCCCGTATTAAATGGCCCCTACAAAGTTGAAAGAGCTGAAGGAGTAGTTGAGAAATTTGCCAAAGAAGGGATTTATTAGACCAAGTGCCTCTCCATGGGTGCTCCGGTATTGTTCATACAAAAGAGGGATGGTTCCCTTAGAATGTGTATTGACTACTGCCAGTTGAATAAGGTGACAGTAAAGAATAAGTACCCCTTTTTGAGGATCGATGACTTGCTTGACCAACTTTAGGGTGCCACTATTTTCTCCAAGATGGACCTCTGATCTGGCTATCACCAGTTGAAAGTGAGATATTGTGACATCCTGAAGACGACTTCTCAGACCCGATATGGTCACTTTGAGTTTTTGGTGTTTTCCTTTGGATTGAAAAATACACCTGCAGCCTTTATGGACTTGATGAATAGAGTATTTAGACAGTATCTTGACATATTTATGATCATGTTTATTGATGACATTTTGGTGTATCCTAGGTGTGAGGGGGAGCATGCTAATTACCTTCAGATTATTTTGCCGACCCTCAAGGATAATGAGTTGTATGCAAAAGTTTTGAAGTGTGAGTTTTGGCTTAAGTATGTGGCATTCTTAGGTCATATAGTTTTGGGATATGGTATGCGAGTGGATACTCAGAAGATTGAGTTGGTTAAGAAATGACACAGACCAACCTCTCCGACAGACATAAGGAGTTTTCTTGGTTTGGCTGGTTACTGACGCAAATTTGTTGATGGGTTTTCCACCATATTTGCACCATTCGCTAGACTGACTCAGAAGAATGTTAAGCTTTAATAGTCTAATGAGTATGACAGAAGTTTCTAAGAGTTGAAGATGAGGTTGACTACCAATGTTGACCTTGACTGAGGGATTTATGGATTTGGCATTTATTGTGACACCTCCAGATTGGGTGTCATGACCCAAACCTAGGGCCTAGACATGACATGGTGAATGGGAACCCAAAGTGGACCCCCTAACAAGCCTCTTGCTCATATCATTTACACATCCTTGGTCGCGGAAGCAATGAAACAACAACAAGAGATAATAAATAAGGATAAAGGGACTAATGAAAGTCTTTAATAGAATAAATCATGAAGAGTAAATCTCAAAGCATAATTACATCACTTGTCCAACAACAGCTCTAACATAGATTGGGCGGAGGCCAAGACAACTTTTCGGGCTCACCCTTTCAGTATCAAGGTTCGGCATAAAAGATAACTAAAGTGATGGTGCAAAGCTAGTATCTCGAGACATGAGGACTCACCAAGAGCTTATCTTCAAGATAACCAACTAGCCATGGGGAGGATGATTGTGACGGGCTCCTGTTCCTACATAGTAACATCAGGTAGGCATAGAGTATGCATTAGTATCTTTGAATGTACTAAATATGTAGGATGCAATGCAACAAGAGAAAGGCAACATAACCAAAATGCACATACGTAAGCAATGGGTAAGTATAATAGCAAGATGACATACATGATCAATGCTTGAAGTAAAACATGATTATATAGAATATATTACATATGTAGGAAGAGACCGTCATCATAGACCAAGGAACTAGTACTTGGAATCTAAGGCATATCATCCCATTGAAAGGTTATTACGGTATTTACCCCTCAATTGATAGTACGGGCATAACACCCCCCGACAAGGTGGCCAAGATATATACCCCTCAACATGGTAGTACGGGCATGGCACCCCCTGACAAGTTGGCTAAGGTATATACCTCTCAACATGGTAGTACGAGCATAGAACCCCCAGACAAGGCTATTAAAGTATATATCTCTCAACATAGTAATATGAGCATAACATCCCCCGACAAGGTGGTTGAGCCATATCACCCCCTCAACAAGGTGTAGTCAACTTGCAATACCATAGATACTTTTAATATAATCATCACATACAAGCATTCCTTTTGTGAACATAGAGTCACTTGACTCATAAGCCATACAATAGGTTATGAATAACTCAAGAATCCATAACTAGACTTTTGATCAAGAACTTGGTAGGTGTGTAATGCTAGTACAAAATCATGCAACTCAAGAATTAAATGATATGAGGAAACTTAATGTAAATCAACCCACCAACACTTTGTAACACTCTCATGCAAGATATATTGAAATTCCTCATCAAATCTCATTATAGAACATAGAATCATAGGTCAAAACATGTTTAAACAGTCAACATTACATGAAACCCCAACATAATTTATAATCAATTCATAGTAAGAAGTACCCATGGATAAATCGACTTGAAAAGATGCAGTTTATATAAAATGAAAGGTTTGGCAATATGGGTGAAAGGACACAATGGTTGAAACCCACATATGTCATATTTGGAGATGTCATTGATGAAGATTTGAATGGGAACTTGAAGCTTGAATGAATTTCTTGAGATCTGAAATGAGTTTGGAATACTTGAATTTGGATGAAATATGTGGCTAAGTGTTAGAGAGGGTTTTGAAAAATGTTTTGAATTATATGGGGTTGAAAAATGACTAAGTGTTGGTGTTTTTAAGCATAGGAAGTCTTAGGCCCAAGGCCTCAAAGCCTTGCACTCAAAAAGAAAACTGGTACAAAAATAATACTGGTTTGCGCCCTGGATGCGTCGTGCTAGGGGCGCTAATCGATTTTGTATTTCACCAACTTTGAAAAATCAATTTTTGTTACGGCTTTTCTAAAATTGGGGTTATACCTATTTCCGATTCAATTTTTCCCCCTGATCATCAATATGAAGTAGGATTTTCAATATCATGCATGGATTTTGAAATATATGGAAATTATGTATTTGGGCATTTCCGAGAACATTTTTGGGCACTTTTTGGGACATTTCTATATCTCCCCCTTGAGAAGATTCATCCCCAAATGTTAAAGAACGTATATGAGGGAAATAATCAAGGTGAATTCAGCCCAACAGGTGAATGCAACCAATGCACTTAAATATCAAACCGAAGATCTTAACATAAGTGTCAAAATCACCATAAACTTGTCAACATAAGCATGAATGCATGTAAATGACATAAGGGTTGAAACTTAAGACTTGAAATCATGTAGGGGACTTAATTAGTACCTTAAGCTTCCTATGTAGCACTCTCAACTTGTTGGTTCCTCAACCTCTTCACTTGTGTATCAAAAATTTCTACTGAGACCTCTTCATAAGTCAAATTATCTTCAACAACACCCACAACATCAAAAGGCATAATAGCACTTGGGCCACCCACACACTTCCTCAACATAGACAGATAGAAGACCGGATGAATCATTTTCATATTATTGGGCAACTCTAACACATAGGCCACATTACCAATCCTCCTAAACATTATATAAGGACCCATAACTCTTGGATTCAATTTACACTTCTTACCAAAACGAACCACACCCTTCATGGGTGAGAGCATCAAATAGATCCAATCACCCATCCTAAATTCAAGATTCCTTCTCCTCACATCAGCATAGGACTTTTGTCAACTTTGGGTTTTTCCAACCTTTTCCTTATCAACCTCACCTTCTCCATGGCCTCCATAACCAGATCCGGACCCAACAAAGCCATCAACCCCACCTCAAACCATCCAATCGTGGATCTACAACGTCTACCATAGAAATCTTCAAAATGAGTCATACTAATGCTTGAATGATAGCTATTCTTGTAAGCAAACTTAACGAGTGAATGATGTTCATCCAACTACCCTCAAACTCCAAAACACAAGCTCTAAGCATATCCTCAAGAGTTTGGATAGTTCTTTCAGCTTTGCCATCCATTTGAGGGTGAAAGGCCATACTAAGCTTTACTTTGGTACCAAGATCCCTTTGGAATGACCTCCATAAGTGGGGAGTCAATTGAGAACCACAATCTGAAATGATAGAAAAAGGCACCCCATGTAATATAACCAACTCATAAATGTACAATATAGCATAATCTTTGGCACCATATGCAGTTTTGATTTGTAGGAAATGAGCTGAATTTGTCATTCTATCAACCATTACCCAAACAGAATCAAAATTCTTTCTAGTATTACGCAACCAAATCACAAAAGCCACGTTAATTTCCTCCCACTTCCAAGTAGAAATCACTATATCATGGGCTAGGGCACCCGACCTTTGATGTTCGACTTTGACTTGTTGGCAATTGTGATAATTGGGTGCAAATGTAGTAATATCTCTGTTCATACCACTCCACCAAAACACTTCCCTCAAATCTCTATACATCTTAGTGGAACTGGGGTGAACAAAACAGGAAGAATTATGAACCTCATCTAACACCTTCTTTCTAAAGTTATCGTTGTTGGTCACACACAACCTACCTTGGTACCTAAGTGAACCACCTCCCCCTTGGGAAAAAAGCTCCACCTTACCATCTCTCACTAAGGCCTTCAACTCTAACACGGTGGGGTATCTTGCTTTGCCTTTATCTCCTCAACCAATGAAGATTTAGAACCATCAACAACCACAACACCACCATTATCAACCTCTTCCAACCTAACCCCCAATCTAGCCAACAAATGGACCTCTCTAGCCACCTCCTTGCAACCACCATCAACATGAGCTAGGCTACCCATAGGCACCCTACTTAAAGCATCGGCCACAACATTAGCCTTACCTGGGTGATAATGTACGATCATATTATAATCTTTAAGAAGCTCTAACCACCTTTGTTGTCTCAAGTTGAAATCTTTTTGGGTGAGCACATATTGTAGACACTTATGATCAGTGAACATATTAACATGAACCCCATACAAGTAATGATGCCAAATTTTCAAAGAAAATACCATAGTGGCCAATTCAACATCATGAGTAGGATAATTCTTTTCATACATCTTAAGTTCTATAGAGGCTTAAGCTATCACCTTACCAGTTTGCATAAAAAACAACCAAAACCAATTCTTAAGGCATTATAATACATAACAAACCCTTCCAATGCTTCTGATATAGACAAGATAAGAGTGGAGACAAGTTTGTCTTTCAAAGTTTGAAAACTCTTTCCACACTCATCGGCCCACACAAATTTTTCCTTCTTTTAGGTCAACTTAGTCATGGGAGAACTCTAGTAGTAATCGTCTAAGCCCAAGAAACTTCTAGTGTCCAATGGGTTCAAAGGTCTAGGATAATTTCTAACCACCTCAGTCTTTTTAGGACCCACCTTGATACCATCCCATGACACCACATGACCTAAAAAGGCAACATTTATCAACCAAAACTCACATTTGTCACACTTTGAATATAACTTCTCCTACCTCAAGATTTGTAGCACTACTCTCAACCAATCCACATGCTCCTCCTCACTATGGGAATAGATCAAGATATCATCAATAAAAACCACCACAAACTAATCAAGGCAGGGTTTAAAAACCTTATTCATAAAATCCATGTAGATAGCTAGTATAATAGTCAACCCGAAAGAAACAACCACAAACTCATAGTGCCCATACCTAGTTCAGATGGTCGTCTTAGGAATGTCACACTCCCTCACATTCACTTGCTGATACCCGGATAAAAGATTAATCTTAGAGAAGTTACTAGCCACTTGATGCTGGTCAAAAAGATCATCAATCCTTGGTAGAGGGTACTTATTCTTTATGGTGACCATATTAAGTTATGGTAGTCAATGCACATTCTAAGGGAACCATCTTTCTTCTTCACAAACAACATCGGTGCACCCCAAGGTGATTGGCTAGGCCTAATGAAACCCTTCTCCAACAAATCTCTCAATTGCTTCTTCAACTCCTTTAACTCCGCCAGGTCCATATGATAAGGGGAAGAGAAATGTCTTGAGTATCGAGGAGGTCTAAAACAAAATCTATTTCCCTTTCAGGAGGAACACCGACAAGATCACTAGAAAAGACATCAAGGAACTCATTGACCACAGGAGCAGACTCCTTAGGAAGGACTTTGGACTCAAAAACCTTAACCCTCACAAGATGATAGTGACACCCTTAAGAAATTAACTTATGGGCGTTAATGCAAGAAATGAATCTATGGTTGACCACCACATCATGACTCTCCCACTCAAGGATGGGCTTATTAGGGAATTGGAATTTGACCCTGCGAGTTCTACAATCAATAGAGGCATAATATACATGCAATCAATCCTTCCCAAGAATGACATCAAAATCCACCATATCCAACTCAACAAAATCAGAAGCCAACGTTTATGCAAACTGAAAATGGGACAATTTCTATAGGCCCTCCTAGCAACAATGGATACAACAATGAGAGTAGACACTTCATATGGCTCACATAACAATTCGATTTTAACTTGACACTTTCTGGCAATAATGGAGTAACAAAAGAAAGAGTGGCACCCTAGTCTACCAATACATACACATCAAAATCAAAGACTTTTAACATATCGATGATGACATTGGGCACCCATCTACTCCTTGTCTCCCTTGAAGAGTATAGAATCGATTGTGCCTTGGGTCACAACCTTTTTGACCTCCCCTTCCTCTAGGACCTGCATTTGAACCTTGGCTTTATGGACGTCCATCTCCACCCTTATCCTGATTACGAGGACAATCAATCATCTTATGACCCACTTCTCCACAACTATAGCAAACATTGATTTTCCTCAAACATGGGTCATCATGGCCTCTACCATATCTTGGACACATAGAATTAGGCACCACACCACCACCACCTTGGACTATTAGGTTATTATTAGCAAACCTTTTATTAGAAGCATTGGAAGACTCTTGTCCTTTAAGAAACTGACCACCTTGGGACCTTCGTATCTACCTTCAAAATGGGCCTTCTTGGCCTCACCCATTATCTCTTTCTCAACTTTTCACCCTCCAATTGTTCGTCATAATTCATGAGGCAAGACAAGTCCATATCACCTATCAATATAGTGGCACAATACTCCTCATTCACCAAATCGAATGCATACATCAAAAACTTGTTCATCCTAGACCTTGGCTCGGCTACTAATTGTGGAGCATATTTAGAGAGTTGGTTGAACTTGAGGGCATACTCCCTCACATTCATCAACACTCACTTTAGATTCATGAATTTCATTATATTGGCCTCCCTTAGCTCGAGAGGTAAGAACCGATTTAGAAATGCCGCCTTAAACTCCTCCTAATGGATCACATTGTTATTACCCTTCTCCTCCTTCCATTGAGTAAATTATATTTGGGCCACCCCTTTGAGTAGGTAGGCCTCTAACTCTGATTTCTCCTTAGATCTAACACCATAATAGACAACACTTTGTACACCTAGTAAATAAATTCTTGAGGATCCTCATCCACTTTAGACCCATGGAACTCCGGTGGGTTCATTCTTGTGAAATCCCTCACCTTAGAAGCAAAGCAGGAGCAGGAGGGGATTAGGCCCCTTGGTTGATTTGATTGAAAATGGCATAGGCTAACATAGTAATAGCATCCCGAAACTCCTGATGGGCCACTCCCCTATCTTGAGGAGCTTGAGGAGCGGGAGGGGCAGGTTGCTCTTCGGGAGTGCGGTCTCTTCTTCCTCTTAGATTAGGCATGATCTTGCAATCAAATAATATTTATTAGGGGAAAGCCTTACCTTAACTTCTATAGTATGGAATAGATCAAGAAGAATGGAAACATTTCCTAAAACGCCTCATAGCCTCTTACTCAAAGTTTAGGTGCACTTCATAACTGTGAATAAGACTCTAATCGACGTGGTGTGTTGGATGCCGAGGACTATTAACAATCTAGTGCTCTGATACCAAGTTTTTCACGACCCAAGACTACGGCCTATATGTGACACGATGAATGGAAACTTGAAGGGGACCCCAAACAAGCCTCTTGCTCATATCATTTACTCATCCTTGGTCGCAGAAGCAATTAAACAACAACAAGAGAGAATAAATAAGGATAAAAGGACTAAGGGAAGTCTTTATTAGCATAAATCATGAAGAGTCAAATCTCAAAGCATAATTACATCACTTGTCCAACAACACTGATAACATAGATTGGGTGGAGGCCAAGATAACTTTTTGGGCTCACCCTTTTAGTATCAAGGTTCAACATAAAAGGGTAAACAAAGTAAGAGTGCAAAGATAGTGTCCCTGAACTTGAGGACTCACCAATAGCTTATCTTCAAGATGACCAACTAACCACAGGGAGGATGATCGTGAAGGTTTCTGGTTCATACATAGTAACATCATATAGGCATTGAGTATGCATTAGTATGTTTGAATGTAGTAACGACGTAGGATGCAATGCAACAAGAGATAGGTATCATAATAAATGTCCATTTACATAAGCAATGGGTAAGTATAATGGAAAGATGGCATGCATGATCAATGCTTGAAGTAAAATATGCTTATATAGAACATATTACATGTGTAGGAAGAGATCATCAGCATAGACCAAAAACTAGTACCTAGAATCCAAGGCATATAACCCCTTTAAAGGTAGTTGAGGTATCCACCCCTCAATTGGTATTACGGGTACAACACCCCTCGACAAGGTGGCCAAGTTATATACCTCTCAACATGGTAGTTCGGGCATGGAATCCCTACACCCACAAGGTGACCAAGGTATGTACCCCACAGTATGGTAGTACGGGTATAACACCCCTAGACATAGAGATTAAGTTATATACCATTCAACATGGTAGTATAGGCATAACACCCCCTAATAAAGTGGTTTAGGAATATTACCCCCTCAATAAGGTGTGTTCAACTTGCAAAACCATAGATACTTTTCACGAGATCATCACATATAAACATTCTATCAATTATCATATAGTCACTTGACTCATATACAATGGATCATCAATAACTCAAGAATCCGTAACCAAACATTCTATCAAACACTTGTTAGGTGTGTAATGTTAGTTCAAAATCATGCAATTCAAAAGTGAAATCTTGTGAGGAAACTTAATGTAAATCAACCCCCTACACTTGGTACCACTGTCATACAAGATATATTAAAACCCCTCATCAAATGTCATAATAGAACATACATTCATAGCTCAAAAATATACTTAAATTGTCTATATTTCATGAAAACCCAATATAGTTTATAATCAATCCATAGTAAGAAGTACCCATACATAAATCAACTTGAAAAAATACAATTTAAATAAAAAGAAAAGTTAGGAAACATGGGTGAAAGGACCCAATGGTTGAAATCCACATACCTCAAATTTGGAGATTTTCTTGATGAAGATTTGAATGGGAACTTATAGCTTTAATGAATTTCTTGATATTCGGAATGTGTTCCAAACACTTGAATTTGGATGAAATGTTTGGTCAAGTGTTAGTGAGGGTTTTGGGGAATAACTTGAATGGAATGTGGTTGAAAAGTGACTAAGTATAGGAGTTTCACACATAGCATCATGGGTTCATAGATGTGACACGGTGAATTGGGAACCCGAAGGGACCTCAAATAAGTCTCTTAACATATTATTACACATCCTTAGTTGTAGGCACAATTAAATAACAATAAGAGAATAGAAATATGGGCAATGATCTAAGAGAGTCTCTCATGGGTTAAAACATACAATAGTCAAGAGTTAATGCTCATAACATCATTACATAACTTATCCAGCAACACCTTTAAACTTAGAATTGAGCGGGGGCCAAGACAAATTTTTGGGCTCATCCTCACAGATAAAAGCATACAATAAGATAAAGAGAGTATTTGCATACATAGGAACAAAAGATATCATCCTCAGAGTTGAGAACTCGCCAAACTTGCTTAAAGAGATAGCACTAGCCATGTGGAGGAAGGTGATCAAGTGGAGATCATTTTCCTACATGGTAGCATCTTGTAGGGATAGAGTATGTGTTGGTACATTTGAATGTACTAAATATATGTAGGATGCCATGTAACAAGAGATAGACAACATAATCGAAATGCATAATCATAAGCAAGAGAT
>JAOTQR010074031.1:0-13106 GCA_025774065.1 Solanum ossicruentum | reverse complement strand
CTCACAACCATCATGTCTTAGTTGCATTAGGCTATGCTCATACAGATAAGAGTAAGTTAAGAATACATACCTTCTCCATGGCATTAGCTCATATACGACCTTTACCAAGCCTCTTTGTAATCAATTATACTAGCTAATATCAAAACTACAGCTAATATGGCTACCAAAGTAGGGGTACAACCCATACAACATCATATACTATGCATATAGAGTACATCCAATCACATACCACATATATATCATAGCTCAACACATAACCAACACCCTTCTACATATGTCAACTCAATATGCATATATTCCAACTCACTGTAGGGTTTAAGGAAGCTTAGCCTACGTGGTAGATGATTCCTCGCATCTTGAATCAATCCACCCATGCTTCCTAATTGCTTCCTGACATTGCTCAACTGTCAAAATACAATTCATAAGGTTAATACAGTAACACTAGCTGCGACATCGCAAAAAATGGGTGAAATTACTTCAATAGCACCTAAAAAATGGTGGAAATATGGTGCCCCTACCCAAAATCCCAAAATAATACCCATAAAATGTCCCCCACATTACCCTGAGTCTATAGCCTGAAATTCAGCCAAAAACGGACCCCAGAAGGCTGAGAAATGGCCTAAAAATAAGGTTATATTCTTTACCGGAAAATATTTCTTTCAAAACTTTCTCGGTCCAATTTCACATAAACTAGCTGAATGTATCAGAATCCAAAGATACCATGGCATTCCTCTAGGGAGGTAGAGCAATGTAGACTCAACATTTACTTAATTCCATCAGGAATCAACTGAGATATCATAGCATAAAGTTTTCACACAATTACGAGAGCATAACCAGTTAAAACAACATTTACCTCAAAATATGTGTCAAAATCAGAATCCTACATAACCATAGTGTTCCTTGCAAAAATTTGAGTCACATAGCTTTTTGAATCATCAAAAACAGAGTTAATGATCAAAAATTATCTTAATTGGAATTTTTTTGGGAAGGCTGGTCGTGATTGGCCTTATATAAACCATGTACTGCCCCTAATTGGCCTTCCGTGAATGCTAGTTTTGGGCCACAAACATGGTACCATGGCACATTATAGGCCTCCGTGAATGCTCCTGACGCTTCACGAACGTGGATCTCTAGCCTGGGCTTCTCTGTGAACACGGAGGGTTAGCTGTTATAGTGCTGCACCAACAATGACCAAAACTTCCCCTGGGATTCCCGAGCCATTTGATATTCATTTTATACAATCACATAGATTTAAACGTTCTTGATCCAACAATGCAGTCAAAATTTCCAAGGAGCATCTTTCAAAAAAATGAGGGTCCTACTTCTTTTTGGTTAATTTTAGCTAAAAAAACTGAGGGGGTCAAAACAAAACCAGAATCCCCCACAAATTGACGAAGGGTTGTTTTAGGATATGTTTGACATTCTGGAGCTGGCCACGCCATTAAATTCCCCATCTGAGCATATTTAACGAGGTTTTTACAGAAAAACACTTTTTTGCTTTCGGTTGAACTCATTTTGCAACTTTTGACTAAAATTTATATCGAACTCCCAACCATTGGACCAACCACCCTCCTAGCCTAAATTAATTGTTCTAGAATTGATGGAACTATCAGAATCTCATTCTAAGGCTATTTACTAGGACATTATCAAAAAACTCATTTTTAGTGTTATAATTTCTCGTCAACTCGCAATTTCGCATAACACCCAACCAATTCAACCATAACCATCCCACCAGTACCAATGAGTCATAACAGGTCTAAGCTTACCATACATAAGTTCAAATTAGCAAAATAACAATAGAAATACTAAATTGACCCAGAGGGTCATTACACGTTGTAGAGTGCTGTGCCACCTAGGTCTCTGCATTTGTAGATATGGCTCCACGTTCATGGAGCATTAAGTCATCCTGAGTGGTGTGTTTCTTTAAATGATGATTTTAATTAATATTCCACCGTTTTCAACACTTCAAGCTTTGTTTCAAGAGATTCTTCAAGGATTTTCAAGGAAAATGTATTGGGTGACTATTTTCTAACCTATTTCTTCAAATTTCATTGATTAAATTATATTTTAAATTTTTTGTCACAACCCAAGCCTAGTGAATAAATGTGACTCAGCGAATGGGAAGTCTGAGGACAACCCAAACAAGCCTCTTAACATATCAGTTCGTGCATCCTTGGTCGCGAAGCAAAATAAAAAACAATCGCAAGAGATTTGGATAAATAAGGAAGCGAGGCTAAGGGAAATCTTAGAATATAATCAAGGCATAGAGAGCCAATCTCATAGCATAATTACATCATATTATCCAACATACACATCTAACTTGGAACAGAGCGAGGGCCAAGACATTTTTCCGGCTCACCCTAATATGATCAAGTGTTCAACATAAAAAAGTCTTAAAGTAGCAAGAGAAAGTAGATAGTTTCCTCAAACTTGAGGACTCACCAAAACTTGTCTTCAAAGCATCTCACTTGCCACGTGGAGGATGATCAAGAGGATCTCCGGGCCCTACATGGTGATATCATGTAGATATAAAGTATGTGTTAGTATATTTGAATGTACTAAGTATGCAGGATGTAATGCAACAAGACATAAGTAATTATAGTCAAATGCATAATCATAGGCAATAGATAAGTATAATCTAAATATGACATGCATGATCAATACTTGAAGGAAAACATGCTTGTAAATCATTCAACTTGCATAGAACATAATACATGTATGGGAGGAGTCCTTAACCGACATAGACCAAGTAGCTACAACTTGGAATCCAAGGTATGACACCCACTTGGTAAGGTAGAACGAGCATGACACCCCCCGACTAGGTGTGATCTACTTGCCAAGGTAAACCAAACATGATAACATAATAAAATGACTAGATTGATCCACTAGTATAGCAAGGGTATAATATATCATCCTATGGTGGCACATAATTTAGAGACAAAAGACTTTATGTAAGGACCCCTTGAGTCGAGCCCCCATCTTAAGCCTCAATTGGAGCTAAATCGACTCCCACCAAATACTTGAAATAAGCATATCCTATATAACTTGTAAGAAGACATGGAAATATGACATGAGTAACTCTTGAAACATGTTTGGCCTCCAATTATGAGCGTATCTTGAACATAAGAGTAAACGATCATACACGAACCTTTGGTTTAACATGAATGGCTCACAAGAAGTACAAATCTTGAAATAGGGCTTAACTTTTAACTTGTAAAATCATAGATATTTCATTAATTTAATACATTCTTGAAAGCCTATAATCATTATGAATTTACTAGACTTGTAAAACATGTAAATAACTTGAGAATTCTTGACTTGACATTTCATCAAACACTTGGTGGGTATATAATGCTTGTTCATAATCATGCAATTCAAGAGTGTAACAAGATGAGTAAATCAATTTAAAATCCACCCACAAACATAGTAGGAAAACCCTAATTTGGGTATCATGAAATTCATCTCAAAAGTTCATCATGGTTCATAGCTTTCATAGCTCAAATCATGCATAGTCAACGATACTTGATAAAAACCCAATGTACTTCATGATCATATTTCATAATAAGATATACCCATAAGTAATATCTCTTGAAAACATGCAATTTACATAAAAAAAAAAAGGAATGTTGGACTCCATGAGTGAAAGGACCCAATGGAGTGAAACCCACATGCCTAAATTTGGGGATTCCTTGATATAGAATTTCAAGGAGACTTGAAGCTTTAATTGAGTTATTGAGATCCAATGTGAGTTTGAAATCATTGAATTTGGATGGGATTTTTTGATAAAGTTTTGGAGAGGTTTTAGAGAGGGTTTTGAGTGATATAGAGTGAAAAAATGGCTAAGTATGAGTGATTTTACGCTTAAGTGGACATGGGGCTATGACCCCAATGCCCTTGGGCCGAATTAGAAAAACAAGGAAAAATTGCATTGGTTTGTGTCTGGTCCGCATGGCAAAGGCAAATTTACACAGCTTTCCACCTAGTCCGTGTCACGGCCTGGTCGCGGATGCTCAATTGAATAAAAAATTTAGTGAAATTTATTTTTCACTACGGTCTTCTAAAATTTGGGTTATACCCATTTCCCATTCAATTTTACCCCTTGATCAAGAATATGAAGTTGATTTTTTGAAATCATGTATGAATTTTGAGATATATAGAAATTAAGATAATGGGCATTCCGAAGCTATGTGTGGGGCGTTTCACTTGTAATTTCAGGTTTTAAATTGTAGAAATTGGAGATTTTTTGGATATTGATTCCTAATCCTAAATTAATAATCCGTACCTCATTTTAACTCTATTTGCAAAATGGTTTTCACCATTGAATTTCTTATCACTTGGAGAAAATTTTCATGTATAAATTTTAAGTTGTGGCTACCTTTTTTTGTTTACCATTTTTCATTTTTATCTAAATTGATTGATTTTGGTGTCATAAGATTCATTTTGTAATTGTGGTACTCTATTTGGATAGATTGTGGTGATTTGGATTATCGAGGAAGGGGGAAGGCCGGTGATTTGACTTGATTCGGTAGTTTTTCTAATGTAAATAGACTTCTAACCTTTTGTTATGTATGACTGAACCTTGTATGCTCATATGTGTATGGAATTAAGTACTTTAGGGTAGAATTGTATCTTCATAGGCTTTGATCATGAGATTTTAGATTGAGTAATTATTCATGTGGTGATTGTGGATTCGTAATACTTATGATCATGAAAATTATTTGATATTGATATCAAAGTGGCACTTGAATTGAGATGCATTTTATATTGGACTGTAATGTTAATGAAATCATTATAATGTTGATATTGTTATCAAATTGATATCATGCACATTGTATTCACTATTATTTATGTATTGGTATTGTGATAGCTATGTCGAGAAATAAGTAAGGTATCATATGAATTGGTGGCTGAGTCTCTACTAGTCAATGATTAGCTGTGGTTACTGCTAGTGACAGATACATGGTCCTTGCATGGCCCCCAGTGGATGGGTGAGCATTGGCTGAGGTTATTGCCAGCAATGTTCATGGATACAAGGTCCTTGCATGGCCCCCTTTAGTTCGAGTCTAATGTTATTAGCAGACGTGTATCATAGGATAGACATGCACCATGATTAGTTGACATTACATCATATTATTTACATCTCATGGCATTAACTCTATCCTATATCATCCTTCCTTGATATTATTATATATATATTGTGCTATAGCTTTTCTAAGTGTAGGTGTGTAGTTTGGCGGTATGTGGTTAGGTGTTAAGGAGTACTTGTGTTCTTCATTACCTTACTTTAGGTTAGTTGTCATCCACTGAGTACCGTATTGTTTGGTTCTCACCCTTTGCTACATTTGTGTGGATTGTGAGCTCGGTCCTTCTTATTAGACTGTTCAAATTTAAGATCGAGCCTTTGGAACACTTTAGAGGTAGCTACTTGTATCTTCAGAAGGCCTTGAGTTCTATTTTATGTTATGTTTCATTTGAGAACTGGACTGTAATGCCCGGTGAAATTAACAAAATACCTATAGAGGAGAGATATACGCATAATGTGTCTTCCTATGCCCCTATGGATAATTTGAGGCCGGGTATGAGATCAAAATGAATAATTGAGTGGGGTAGTGGTCTCGGTCAATTTTTAGAGAACTCGGATCAAAAGATAATTTTTTGATGTGAAAATCCGAAACAACGTTGATCCATGTCCAGGCAATGACATACTACTATAGCAGACCCACACTTAATTTTTTTTAAACAAATTATTGACAGAAGTAGGAAAACTCGTTCAAAGATTTTTTGATGAAAAATGCGAGTGTGCACCCAATCTGCATCGCGGTCTAGGCATTCTGAGGTAAACTTTCTTTCTTTTAATTCGTGAAGGGCATTTTTGACTTTTTCCAACCCCTCTCAGGTTCCATAAATAGTCATAAGGTTTTTTTTTCTCGGATAAGGGTTCCCAAAATCTATTTTTAAGTTTCCTAAAGTGAGAATTTTTGAGAGAAGAAGAGAAGAGGAGTTAGAGATCTTGAGGTTAGGGTTAAGATCTTATGAAGATTTGTGCAATTTTCCATCCTAGGTATATAAGGCTACTCATAGTGTTGGTTTGAGTTCATCAACATTCCCTACATGTTGAATCTTTGAAATAGAATTCGACTAGAGTTTTCTTGAGTTTCTCGAATTGAATCCTTGAGATTTCTATTGATCTATTGAGTTCCTTCTACATACCAAAAATGTATTGATGGTGATGTTGGCTTGAGTATTTGATTTGGATGTATGTTCATGTCTTCATTCACATGAACTCTAATTGATAATTGCATGTTATTCCTTTTCTTATGTATTTTTCAAATTGAGTTTGATGGTTATTTTTGTACATTGAGCATGGATGATTTTGAACCTATTTTTGCTGAGTTTTCATGAATACGAGTTTTGAGCATAAAAACTGATATTGAAAAGAGTCTTGATGATATGTAAAGACTTGGGAAGCATGGGTTTTTTTAAAAGAAAGCACTTGATGTTTTGACGATTTTTGATGGAATTGAGCATTTTTTCTAAATGATGTTTTAAGTAAATATTTGATGACGACATAAATAAATTTCCACAAATATAATTATTGATGGAAGATGATGATGATGATTTTTAAAGATAATGTTTCGGGAGTAGTATAGAGCACCGAGTTGGGTTGGGTATAAGTGACTTCAACCCTATAACTACGTTGACCACTAGGATAATTGTGCAACACATTGTAGCAACTCTTGTCCTAAAAGGATGGATCGGGATGATGAATCATGATGTAGATGTTGATGTCCTTACCTTGGCAAGAAATGGATGGGCGAGAAAGGACGTCATCTTCATTGTTCACCATCCAAGAGGGTGGTGCGATGCATGTTGGTTAGAGAAAATTCCTAAATAGCATATTTGATTTGACTGAGTTACATACTTAAGTATCTTGTGAGGAGCATCTTATTATAAAATTTGAATGATTTGGTGTGAGTTGCATACTATTGAGTTTATTTCAAAACATGATCTCTTTTTTAAACTTGCATGCTTTACTGAGTTGAGATGAGTTGAGCCACGTGAGTCGAGTAGATCGTTGAGTTGAGTTCCTTAATTTAAGTATTTGATTAAACCAATTTCTTTCCAGACATTTTACATAATGGTATATTCCATGTACTAACATCCATTTGGGTCTACATCTTTTCATGATGCAGAGGTAGGTATTAGAGGACTTCGTCAGGCACACCATTGAAGTTCTGATCCATGATTCTAGATATGGTGATACCTTTTTACATTCAGAGGAGCCTCTTTCCTTTTGATGAGTATTATATTTTCTCCGAGTTAAGTTCGGTAGCCATGGACTATCATGATACCTTCTAGATGTTAGAGGTAGAAGCTTTATAGACATCAAGTAGAGGATGTGGAGTATTGGTTCATTCCAACTTTTGTTTATTGGCAACTACTCTTTGTATAAAGACTTGGTTCAATTACTTCATGGTCTTTCCTTTGAGTATTATTCTTCTGTTTTTGAGTATGATACAATGATGAGGCCAAGTGGTTCACTTGGGGACTAGCAATAATCTCTGAGTGCGGCTATGCCAAGGGTACCCTCCTGCGGCGTGACAAACTTAGTATCATAGCATAGAGTTCCAGAGTCCTAGAGAGTCTATGAAGCCATGTCTAGTAGAGTCTTTATCATTAGTGTGAAGCGCGACACTCATAATAGAGAGTCTATAGGACATTAGGAATTGTCACACTTCTTTCTTATTTAGATTCATGCTATAGAGTTATACTCTAGAAAATCTCCCTTCTGAGTCATACGTTAACATTTGTAGACCATGCCTTCCTAATGCATTATGAGCCCAAGAAATATTGTCAGCACCGAGGAGCTTAAGTTGGATACTCAGCTTGTTGCACATGTTCGATAGGTACAAGAGGACAAGGAAAGTGTGATAGAAGAACCTTGGAGGAAAAAAGGCTAAGCCAATAGTAAACATAAGCAAAAGAAAGGAAATAGGTTTCCCTTTCTGCTAAGATCCTTGGGTTATGTGCCACCCCTAGCGAGTGCACCTACATCTACTAGTAGATATAATCTGAGACCAAGGAGAAACTAGTCCTTCAAGGTTCATAATTTTCCATCCCAAAGAAGAGTGGCTCAAGTACATAAAGGAAAGCCACCATGTAAAAGGTGCGGCAAACTTCATCCAGGAAACTGTCGAGAAGTTTTAATAGCAATCTTATATCTTTGAGTATGGCATAACAAGAGAAATTGAGATGTTCTTGTGGACAGTGATAACCCTAAACATGTGGAGGACTATACTTATGTCTTAGGAGAGGGAAATGGTTCACAGAGTTAGGAAGAGAACCTTTGAGCTAACGGGGATATGAGGAGTTGATAAACTCAAATGAGTCTTGAGTTTTCGATCGTATGGGTTGATTAAGATAAGACATTGATGCTTTTCGATCTCTTATATGCATTAAAGCTTGATGAAGGTGATACATTATTCTTACCTTGCCTATGAGCACCATACCTATGGCCTAAACCTATACACCCAATGTTGATTCCCATTCGTGTTGAGTTCTGAAGATGAGGAGTGATAGTTGTACTTTTCTCTCACACAATCTTAACATTTCCAACCTATGTCCTATGAGATGTGACTTGAGTTTCACAACATGGTTGATTACATAAATGCATGATAGGTCTAAAATGGGCTAGAGATTGTATCACATTATGAATTCTCTCAAAACGAATTCCTTGAATGTATCGTGCTTATAATCTTTCACCCAATACCTTTCCAATGATCCCTCTTTCCAGTTTTGATAGCAATGTTAATGATAATAGATAAGTTATTGTTGATGAACGAGGGTGGATGTTCACTAATGTGATGGTTATGATGTCCTCCTTTCATTAAGGTGAGGGATATGGAGAAAGAGAGAGAGAGATAAGAGCTTATGATGTTCCACAAATAGGCAAGAGTAAGTTAGAGTGCCTCTAAGCAAGGGCACGCTAGTGTACCTTCGAGTAAGAGCTCATTTAGTGATGGGTGTAGAAGTACTAAGTAAGCTTGATAATTCTCAGACATAGTTGAAGTGGTTAGAATGATAGCTTGAATGTGTGGATGTCACCATATGAGTGATGGAGAAGACTATCAATTACTTTTGAGTAAGGGTTCTAGATAGATACATTAGGGTAGTGATGAGAGAGTAGAATTCACTAAATCGAAATCCCTGAGGAGCTATAAAGCTTGAATTGAGGATTAGCTTTGTAGGATATGATCATATTAGGAGTAGCACTTTGAGGCTTAGACTTAGGCTTGAATGGAATAAGAGGATGCAGTCAGGTAAAGGCTTGAATAGGAGCTATAAGACTTAAGTTGATGAGCTATAGTACCATGGAGAGGAGCATAGTTGAGATGAGGTGCAAAGTTTGAGAGTTGCCCATGGAGTCTTATACACCTTGATAGTCTAGTCTTGATTAGAGTTGATGACTTCCTTTCCAAGTTTGGAAGACTGATAGTCGAGGTGTCTGAACGATTCGAATTATTAGGTTTCATGTTCTATTCATGCCTGATGATGAGAATGTTAAAGGTAATTTTCCTACCCTTGACTCAATTAATGTTTCTATTGTTGGGTTGATGCGTTTTTTCTTGAGTCTGAGTGGAGCTTTTCGAGAATGATGGAGATCGAAAGTATGATTGATTTGGTGAGTTTTGAGATACGTCTTGAGTTTATTCGTGCCTTAGTACTACCTCTACTCATCATTCAAGGACGAATAATCCCAAAGGGGAGATAATGTAAGGCCTGTTAAAATTACAAAGCACCCTTAGAGGAGAGATGTCTGCATAACGCATCTTCCCATGCACATATGGTAAATCTTAGGCTGGATATGTGATCAGCATGAAAAATTGAGTGGGGAAGTGGTCTTGGTCAATTTTTAGAGCACCCAGATCAAAAGATAATTTTTTATGCCAAAACCAGAACCAGTGTTGATCCGGGTCCGGGCCGCGACACACTACTACTGTAGACCCAAACTTATTTTTTTTAAAAACATTTCGATGGAAAAGGGAAAACTCGTTCGGAGAATTTTAGATGGAAAACATGAGTGCGCACCCAATCCGTGTTGCAGATTGGATATTCCGAGGAAAACTTTCTTTCTTTTAATTCGTGAAGGGCATTTTGGACTTTTTCCAACCCCTCTAAAGTTCTTTATATGATTATAATGGTCATTTTTCTCAGATAAGGGTTCCCAAAACCCATTTTTAAGCCTTCCAAAGTGAGTTTTTGAGAGAAGAAGAGAAGAAGAGTTAGAGATCTTGAGGTTAGGGTTAAGATCTTATGAAGATTTGTGTTATTATCCATGCCAGGTATGTAAGGCTACTCATAGTGTTGGATTGAGTTCATCCACACACCTTACATATTGAATCTTTGAAATTGAATTCGAGTAGAGTTTTCTTGAGTTTCTCTAATTGAATCCTTGAGATATCTATTGATATATTGAGTTCCTTGTACATACCAAAAATGTATTGATGGTGATGTTGGCTTGAGTATTTGATTTGGATGTATGTTCATGTCTTCATTCACATGAACTGAACTCTAATTGATGATTATACCTTATTCCTTTTCTTATGTATTTTTCAAATTGAGTTTGGTGATTATTTTTGTACGTTGAGCAGGATGACTTTTGAGCATATTTTGCTGAGTTTTCATGAATACAAGTTTTTAGCATAAAAACGGATATTGAAAAGAGTCATCATGATATGTAAAGACTTGTGAAGCATCAGCTTTTTTTTAAAGAAAGCACTTGATGTTTTGACGAGTTTTGATGGAATTGAGCATTTAGTCTCAATGATGTTTTTAGTAAATATTTGATGATGACGTAAATGAATTTCCAAAAATATAATTATTAATGAAAGAAGATGCTGATGAGTATTAAAGAAGATATTTTAGGAGTGTTATCGACCACCAAGTTGGGTCGGGTATAACTGACTTCAACCCCATAACTAGGTTGCCCGCGTAGGATAGTTGTGCAATACGTTCTGGCAACTCCTGTACCAAAATGATGTATGGGGATAATGAATTATGATTCATGTTGTAGATGTTGGCTTCCTTACCTTGGCAAGTAATGGACTGGCGACAACGACATTGTATACATTGTGCACCATCCAATAGGGTGGTGGGATGTATGTAGATTAGAGAAACTCCCTAAATTGCATATTTGATTTGACTGAGTTGCATAGTTAAGTATCTTGTGAGGAGCATTATTTTGTTATAAAATTTGAATGATTTGGTGTAAGTTGCATATTACTGAGTTTATTTTCAAAATATGATCTCATTTTTTTAACTTGCATGCTTTACTAAGTTGAGATGAGTTGAGCCACTTGAGTAGAGTAGATTGTTGAGTTGAGTTCCTTAATTTAAGTATTTGATTAGACCTATTCCTTTCCAGCCATTTTACATACCAGTGTATTCCATGTACTAACGTCCATTTAGGCTTGCATGTTTTCATGATGCAGACGCAAGTATTATAGGCTTTGGCAGACGCACCATTGACGTTCTGATCATGATCCATAATGGTGAGTCATCCTTACCTTTGGAGAAGACTCTTTTTCTTTCAATGAGTATTGTATTTTCTCCGAGTTGAGCTGGTGTAAGGACTCGAATTCTCAAGATTATTTAAGTTGTTTAAGGCCATCATGGACCCCCTACGTCAAGCCAGGTTCAAAGGATTTTCTCTTGCCTAAGTTCGACATAAGTACTGGTAGAAGAGTCAACTTTAAACTAGCATAACTCTTAGCACATTTGGAACTAGGTGACCTACGATATGTAAATGAAAACCCTTGGGCCAGCTGGGTCGTGAGGCTTGCCACTGGTCGTGAGAAGGGGCGTGAAGGTGAGTAAAGGAGGCTTGGTAAGCGTGGAGGTAAGTTTGAGGCTAAGGCTTGGACTATGATCACCAACACGGGTCATGGCCCTTGGCGTGGAACCTAGGCAACATTTTCTAGCACCAAGTATGGTGCCACAAGTCTCCACACGGGCCGTGAGGCTCCACACGAATCGTGGAGGCCTCCATGGTCAACAACGAGGCATCTTTTTCCAATCGATTTCCAACTTTAATTTTTATACCAAGTACCTTGGAAAGGTAACTCCACACAACCCATGGAGTGCCATACGATCACTGGGACCTTCCATGGGGCACCACTTTGCCAAATTTCCCATCCGATCACTATGGTGATTTTGTAAATTTTAATTATTCTAATGATTGTTTTTAGACTTCCAATGCTATTTAACCTTCCTAAAAGACCTAAAAAATATTCCTAAGGATCAATCTAATTACTCTCATCTCTAACACCCTCTCAATTCTCTCAAGTACCTCCACCAAGACCCCAATCCCAATTTCAATAGAACTCAAGAACAAGTTTAGAATCCAAGACCCACTTTCAAGCTTCCGTTCTTTCTCAACTCAATTTCAAGGAACATAAAGTCTAAGGTATGTGGGTTGATACTTGACTTCCTTTCAACCAAGGAGACCCAAAATTATTTTTAAGCAATCTCATGGATTTCTAGTTACTTTAAATTCGGGGTTTTGAACATTATGAATCCTAAAATTCTAATTATGCATGGGTAGTGTTTATTTGATGATTTTAATGTTATTTAAACTATTAAATGAGGATTTTCTTTAGGGTTCAAGGAATTTCAGGTATGAATGTCCCCTTTAAGACTTCTAAATGCATGGGTGATTATAATATGAATTTAAATGTGGATTTAATTATGTTTTCGATTGAATTTCATATTATATTGTTGATTTTTGATTGAATCCTAATTACTCATGTCATTTTTTGATTGTTCATATCATATGCATTCGTGTACGTGGATTATTTTGAGAAACTATGCTATGGGTTAAGCCCAATTATGTTTTATGGTATGATTTTGATAAAATGTTAGTTATGACAATATTGTGATCACATATATGTCTTTTATTTTCGCTCTTTGTGTATTTTGGGTGCTTTCACTACTCTTTGTATGAATGGGCTATTTCTATGCATGAGTATAAAGACTATGGAATTATGTTTTGTCCTTTAAGCCTAAGAATGCATTGAGATGGTTTCTGAAATGATTTACGCCGTTTG